>RXID01011060.1:7500-45000 GCA_005019695.1 Trichopus zeylanicus subsp. travancoricus
GTAGTAGTTGTTGTTGTAGTAGTAGTTGTAGTCGTAGAAGTAGTAGTTGTAGTAGTAGTTGTTGTTGTTGTTGTTATTGTAGTAGTAGTAGTAGTTGTTGTTGTTGTTGTTGTTGTAGTTGTTGCTGTTGTAGTAGTAGTAGTAGTAGTAGTAGTAGTAGTATTAGGGGTAGTAGTAGTAGTAGTTGTCGTGGTAGTAGTAGTTGTAGTACTAATAATAGTAGTAGTAATAGTTGTTGTTGTGGTTGTAGTTGTAGTAGTAGTAGTGGTAGTAGTAGTAGTAATAATAATAATAGTAGTAGTAGTAGTTGTTGTAGTAGTAGTAGTAGTAGTAGTACTAGTACTAGTAGTATTAGAAGTACTAGTAATAGTAGTAGTAGTCGTAGTAATCGTAGTTGTAGTAGTGCTAGTAGTAGATGTAGTAGTAATAGTACTAGTAGTAGTAGTAGTACATGTTGTTGTTGTTCTAGTAGTAGTAGTATTAATTGTAGTAGTAGTAGCAATAATAATAATAGTAGTAGCAGTTGTGGTAGTAGTAGCAGTAGTAGTTGTAGTAGTAGTAGTAGTAGTAGTAGTACTAGTCGTTCTAGTACAAGTACTAGTACTAGTATTACGAATAGTACTAGTAGTAGTAGTTGTTGTTGTTGTAGTAGTACTCCTATGCCTACTTTTACTCCTACGACTGCCAGTACAGCTATTCCTACTTCTATTACTCCAAATACTACTACAACTTGTTCTACTACTACTCCTACTTCAACTCGTACAACAACAACTACTACTACTGTGACTATAGCTACTATTACTAATAGTATTTCTTCTGCTATTACAACTACTAATACTGCAAATGTAGTAGTCATTGCAACCGTAGTAGTAATAAAAGTAATAGTTGTAGTAGTTGTAGTAGTAGTGGTGTTATTAGTAACACTACTAGTAGTAGTAGTAGTACCACTACTACTACTACTAGTGGTGGTGGTGGTAATAGTTGCACTAGCTGTAGCAATAGGAGTAGTGGTAGTAGTGGTAATAGTGGCAGCAGCAGTAGTAGTAGTAGGAGTAGCTGCAATAGTAGTAGCCATAGAAGTTGTAGTAGTAGCAGTAGTAGTAGTACTACTTGTAGGAAAAGTTGTACTTTTATTGGTAGCAATAGTAGCAGTAGTAAGAGCTGTAGTAGTAGCATTAGTATTTGGAGCAATATTTCTAGTAGTAGTGGTAGGAGTACCAATTGCAGTAGTAGTTGAAGATTAGTAGTGGTAGCAGGAGTAGTAGGAGTATCATTATTAAAAATAATAGTAGTAGCAGTAGAAGTAGTAGTTGTAGTAGTACTAGTAGCAGTAGCTGAAGTTGTAACAGTAGCAGTTGTAGTAGTTGTAGTAGAAACAGTAGTATTAGTAGTAGGAGTAGTAATTGTCATAGCAATGGCAGTAGTAGCAGTAGTAACAATTGCATTAGTCGTTGTAGTAGTAGTACTAGTAGCAGTGGTTGTAGCAGTAGTAGTAGTAGCTGTAGTCATTATAGTAGGAGAAGTAGCAACAGTAGTACCAACAGCAGTAGTAGTAGTCGAAGTAGTAGTGGCAGAAATAGTAGCAGTAGTTTTAATAGTAGTAGGAGTAGTAGGAGGAGTAGTTGTAATAGTCGTAGAAGTAGTAGTCGTTATAGCACTAGTAGTAGTTATTGTTGTTGTTGTGGTAGTAATAGTAGTAGTAGTAGTAGCAGCAATAGCAGTAGCCGCAATAACATTTGTAATAGTAGTTATTATAGTAGCAGTCGTAGTAGCAATAGTAGTAATAGTAGCAGTAGTAGTTATAGTAGCTGTAGTAGTTCTAATAGTTGGGGTAGTAGAAATAGTAGTTGTAGCATTCATAGTAGTAGCTATTGTCGCAATAGTGGTAGTACTAGTGGTAGTAGTAGTAGTTGCAGTAGTAGAAGATATTACAGTGGCAGTAGTAGTAGTTATAGTAGGAGCAACAGTAGATGCAATAGCAGCAGTAGTAGTAGCAGTAGTAGTCGTAGCAGTAGTTGTAGTAGTTGTAGTAGCAGTAGTAGTAGCTACAATAGTAGTAGTAGTAGTAGTAGTAGTAATAGTAGTTGGAGTTGTAGTATAAGCTATGCCAGTAGTAGAAGCAGTAGTAGTAGTTGTAGTAGTCATAGTAGTCATATTAGAACCAGTAGTAGCAGTAGTTCGAGGCCTAGTATTGGTAGCAGTAGTAGCCATAGCAGCAGTAGTAGTAGTGGTAGTTGTCATAATAGAAGTCGCAATAGTAGTAGTGGCAGTAGTAGAAGTAGTGGTAGTAGTAGTAGTGGTAATAGTAGTAGAAGTAGTAGTAGAAGTAGTAGGAGCAATAGGAGCAGTAGAAGTAGTAGGAGCAATAGGAGCAGTAGAAGTAGCAGTAGCAGTAGTGGTAGTAGTAGTAGCAGTAGTAGTAGCAGCAATTGTTACAATAGTTGTTGTAGTAGTAGTAGTAGTAGTACTAGTAGAAGTAGTAGTAGTGGTGGTATAAGAAGTAGTAGAAGTAGTAGCAGTAGCTGTAGCAGTAGTAGTAGTATAAGAAGAGTTGTAATTGCTACAGGAGTAGCAGTTGTAGTAGGAGTAGTAGCAGTAGCAGAAGTAATAGTAGCAGTAGTATGAGTGCTTGTATTAATAGTGGGAGTAATAGCAGTAGGAGTAGTAGTTGTAGTACTAATAGTAGGAGCAGTAGTAGTAGTAATAGTAGTAGTAGCAGCAGAAGCTTTAGTAATAAATTAGTAGTAGTTGTAGCAGTAGCTGTAGTGTTTGGATAGTAGCAGCGGTTGTTGTAGTTATAGAATTAGGAGGAGCAATAGTAGTAGGAGCTAAAGTGGCAGGTGTAGGGGAAGTAGTATAAGCAGTAGTAGAAGTAGAAATTGTAGTAGTATTTGTAGTAGCAGTAGTACTAGACGTTTGAGTGGTTCTAGTGGTAGAAGTAGTAGCTGTTGTAGTAGCAATGGCAGAAGAAGTAGTTGTAGCTGTAGTAGCAGCAATAGCAATGGAAGTGGTAGTAGTAGTAGCTGGAGCAGAAGTCATAGTAGAAGAAGAAAGAGTAGTAGGAAAAGTAGTAGTAGTAGAAATAGTAGTAGTACTAGTAGTAGTATTAGTAGTCGTAGCTGTGTTAGCAATAGTAGTAGTAGTCGAGGTAGTAGCAGCAGCAGCAGCAGCAGCAGTAGTAGTAGTAGTATTAGTAGCAGTAGTAGCAGTAGTCATAGTAGACATAGTAGTTGTAGAAGTAGTAGCAGTACAAGTGGTAGTAGTCGTAACAGCAACAGTAGTTGCCGCAGTACTAGTAGTAGTAGTAGTCGTGGTTGTAGCATTAGTAGTAGTAGTCGTGGTAGTAGCATTAGTAGTGGTAGTAGTAGCAGTAGTAGGAGCAATAGGAGCATTTGTTGCACTTATAGTAGCACCAGTTGTAGTAGTTACAGTTGCAATAGTAGGAGAAGTTGTAGTTGTAGTAGGAGTAGCTATAGTAGTAGTAGTAGTAGGATGGTAGTTGTAGTAGCAAGGGCAGTAGTAGTAGTAGTCGTAGGAGTAGCAATAGGAGTAGTAGTTGCAGTAGTTGTAGTAGTAGTAGTAGCAACAGTAGTAGTAGGATGGTAGTTGTAGTAGCAAGGGCAGTAGTAGAAGTAGTAGTGGGAGTAGCAATAAGAGTAGTAGTTGCAATAGTTGTAGTAGTAGTAGTAGTAGCAGTAGTAGTAGTAGTAGTAGCAGTAGAAGCAGTACTTGACATAGTAGTTATAGTAGTGGTAGTAGTAGTAGTAGTGGTAGTAGTAGTGGTAGTAGTAGCAGTAGTAGTTGTGGTAGTTGTAGTGGTAGTAGTAATAGTAGTAGTAGTAATAGTGGTAGCAGTAGCAGTCATAGTAGTAACAATAGCAACAGTAGTAGTAGAAGTAGGGAAAGTAGTAGTAGCATAAGTCGTAGTAGCAATAGCAGTGTAGTAGCAGGAGTAGTAGTACTAGTAGCAGCAGCAGCAGTAGTAGTTGCTGTTGTTATTGTTGTGACCATAGTAGTTGTCGGAGTAGTATTACTAGTAGTAATTTTAGTAGTAGTAGTAGTAGTAGCAGTAATCTTAGTAGTAGTAGTAGTAGTAGTAGTAGTAGCCATTGTAGTAGTAGTAGCAATAATAGCAGTAGTACCAATAGTAGCAGTAGCAGTAGTAGCAGAAGTAGTAGTATTAGTTGTTGTAGTAGTAGGGGAGGTGGCCACCGTAGTAGCAATAGAAATAGTAGCTATCATAGTAGCAGTAATAGTAGCAGTTGTAGTGGTAGAATTGGAAGTATGAGTAGTAATAGCAGTATTAGTAGTAGCAATAGTAGTAGTAGTAGTAGTAGTAGTAGTAGTAGGAGACGTAGTAGTAGTTGCAGTAGTAGCAGTAGTTATTTTTGCCGTGGCAGTAGTAGTAGTAGTAGTGGTAGGAGTAGGAGAATTAGTAGTGGTAGCAGTTCTTGTAGTAGTAGTAGTAGTAGTAGGTGTAGTAGTAGTAGTAGTAGTCGTAGTAGTAGTAGTAGCAGTAGTAGTAATATTAGAAAAAGTAATAGTGGTAGTAGCTGTAGCAGTAGTAGCAATAGTAGCATTAGTAGTATTATTAGTTATTGTAATAATAGTAGTAGTTGTAGTTGTAGTCGTAGAGCAGTAGTAGTTGTAGAAGCTGTAGCAATAGCAGTAAGAGTAGTAGTAATAGCAACCATAGTAGCCACAGTACTAGTAGCTATAGTTGCAGTAGTCGCACTAGTAGGAGCAGTAGGAGCAGTTATAGCACTTGTAGTAGTTGGAGTTGTACTAGTAGTAGTAGTAATAGTGGGGGTAGTAGTTGTTGTAGTAGGAGTAGCAGTAGTAGCAGTAGTAGTAGGAGCATTAGTAGTAGCAGTAGTGGTAGGAGTGTCCATAGCAATAGTCGTGGTTGTAGTAGTAGTAGTAGTAGCAAGAGCAATAGAAGTAGTAGTTATAGCAGTAGCAGTAGCAGTAGGAGAAGTAGTTGCAGTTGTAGCAAAAGTTGGAGCAGTATTAGTAGTAGCAGTAGTAGTTTCAATCATAGTAGTAGCGGTTGTAGCAATAGAAGTAGTAGTAGGACCAGTAGTAGTAGTTGTTGTTGTATTATTAGTAAAAATAATAGTAGTAGTAGCAGCAAAAAAGCAGTAGTAGTTGTACTAGTAGTAGAAGTAGCAGTAGTAGTAGTAGTCGGCATAGTAGGAGTAGTAGTAGTAGCAGTTGGCACAGCAGTAGTAGTACTAGTAGTTGTAGCAGTAGTAGTAGTAGCCGTAGTAGCAAGTGAAGTAGTAGTAACAGTAGCAGTAGTAGTAGCAGTTGTTGTAGTAGCAGTAGTCGTACTTGTAGAAGTGCCATTAATAGTAGCAGTAGTAGTCATAGTAGTAGTTGTTGTAGTAAAAGTAGTAGTAACTAAAATAGTAGTAGTAGTTATAGTAGCATTAGTAGCAGTAGTAGCCGAAGCTATAGTATTGGAAATAGTAGTTGTAGCAGCAGTAGTAGTAGCCGCCATAATAGTTGTAGTAGCAGTTGTAGCAGCAGTAGTAGTAGCCATAATAGCTATAGTAACAGTTGTAGCAGCAGCTGTAGTAGTAGTAGTAGTAGTAGTAGTAGTAGTTTTAGAAGTTGGGGTAGCCGTAGTAGTAGTAGTAGCTATCGAGGCAGTAGTAGTAGTAGGACTAGTAGGAGAGGTACTAGTTGTCGCAGTAACAGTAGTAGTAATAGTTGTAGCAGTAGTAGTAGGCATAATAGAGGAAGTAGTAGTAGTAGCAATAGTAGTAGCTGCAATAGTAGTATTACGAGAAGTAGTAGTAGTAGCAAAAGCTGTAGTAGCATTAGTAGTAGTAGCAATAGCTATAGTAGAAGTTGTTGCTGCAATAGAAGTAATAGTAGTAGTAGTAGCAGCAGCAGCAGAAGCAGCTGCAGCAAGAGTAGTACTAGTAGTATCGGTAGTAGCATCAGCAGCAACAACAGCAGAACTAGTAGTAGCAGTAGTTGTTGTTATTGTTGTTATTGTAGTAGTAGTAGTTTCAGTATCAACAGTAGTAGTAGTAGCTATAGTAGTAGCAGTAGCAGTAGTCATTGTAGCTATAGTAGTAGTAGTAGTTATAGTAGCAGTAGTAGTAGCAATTATGGTAGTAGTAGCAGTAGTTGTTGTAGTAGTAGTAGTAGTAGAAGTTGTTGAAATAGTTACAGCAGTACAGTAATGGGTCTTTATGTCTTAAGTAAAACCTTGGTCGAAAGGGAGTACCGTAGTAAGTAGTAGTAATTCAGTGGTAAAAATGATGGTGGTGGTACCAGTTGTAGCTGTAGTAGGCGTAGGGGTATTAGGTGTAGTGGTAGTTGTAGTAGAACTAGTAGTAGTAGTAGTAGTAGTAGTAGTAGTAGTGGTAGTAGTTCTAGTAGTAGCAGCAGCAGTAGTAGCAGAAGTAGTAGAAGTAGCAATTGTAGTACTACAAGAAGTAATAGTAGTAGTAGTAGCAGTGGTAGCCATAACAGTTGTAGTAGTAGCAGACATAGTTGTGGTAGTAGTAGTTATAGTAGTAGTACTAATAGTAAAAGTAGTAATAAAAGTAGTAGTACTAGTATTAGTAGTCTTATTAGCTGTAGTAGTAGATGCATTAGTGGCAGTAGTTGTAGTAATAGTAGTAGTAGCAGCAACAATAGTAGCAGTAGTAGTATTAGTAATAGTGGAAGTAGTAGTAGTTGTAGAGTCGTAGTAGCAGTTGTAATAGCTGTAGTAGAAGATATATTAGTCATAATAGTAGTTGCAGCAGTAGTAGCAGCAGTAGCAGCAACAGTCATTGAAGCAGTAGCAATAATAGTAGGAGTAGTCTTAGTTGTAGTAGTAGTAGAAGTAGTTACAGCCATAACAGCAGCAGCAGTAGTTGTTATAGTAATAGTAGCAGTAGTAGTAGTAGGAATAGTATTAGTAGTTGTAGAAGTGCTAGTCATAGTAGTATTAGTCATAGTAATAGTAGTAGCAGTAGCAGTAGTAATAGAAGTAGTATTGGCTTTGTTTGTGGTAGCAATTATAGTAGTTGTAGTTATAGTAGTACAAGTATTGATAGTCATAGCAGTAGTAGCAACAATAGTAGTGGTAGTAGTAGTAGTAAGAGTAGCAATAGAAGCAGTTGTAGCTATGTTAGTTGTAGCAACTATAGTAGTAGTAGTACTAGTAGTTGCAGACGTAGTAGTAGTAGCAGCAGCAATAGCAGTAGTACTAGTAGTAGTAGTAGCAATAGTGGTAGTGGTAGTAGTAGTATTTGTTGTTGTAGTAGTAGTACTAATTGTGTCAGTGGTGGTAATAGTAGCAGTAGATTTTGTCATAGCAATAGTAGTAGTACTAATTGTGTCAGTGGTGGTAATAGTAGCAGTAGATTTTGTCATAGCAATAGTAGTAGTACTAATTGTGTCAGTGGTGGTAATAGTAGCAGTAGATTTTGTCATAGCAATAGTAGTAGTAGCAGTAGTTGTCAAAGTCGCAGTAGTAGAAGTAGTCATTGTATTAGTAATAGAAGCAGTAGTAGCAGTCGAAGTAGTGGTAGCTGTAGTAGCAATAGCAACTGTAGTAATAGTAGCAGTAGTAGTAGCAGTAGCAATAGTAGTAGTAGTAATAGTCGTAGTAGTAGACGAAGTAGTAGTAGTAGCAAAACTAGTAGTAAGAGTAGTAGCAGTAGCAGCACTACTATTATTTGGAGCAGCAATCGTGGTAGTAGCAGTTGTTGCAGTAGTATTAATTGTAGTAGGAGAAGTAGTAGTAGTACGAGTAGTAGCAGTAGTAGGAGTAGTAGGTGTTGTAGCATTAGTAGTAGTAGCAGTCGAATAGTGGTAGCAATAGTAGTAGTAGTAGTAGTAGTAGTAGTTGCTACTGCAGTAGTAGCAGCAGCTATAGCTATGGCAGTTGCAATCGAAATAGTAGAAGGAAAAGAAATAATAGGAGCCCTAGCATTAGTTATAGTAGTAGTCGCAACAGTATTAGTAGTAGTATTAGTAGCAATAGTTGTTGGAGTAGTAGTGTTAGCAACCGTAGTAGCAATAGTAGCAGTAGCGGCAGTAGTGGTTGTAGTTGTAGTAGTAGCAGTTGCGTCGGTTGTAGTAGTAGGTATAGTAGTAGTAGCAATAGTAGTAGTAGCAGTAGCCATAGTAGCAGTGGGAGTAGTAGTAGCCATAGTAGCAGTGGGAGTAGTAGTATTAGTATTAGCAGCAACAGTAGTAGTAGTAGAAGTAGTATTAATAGCTGTAGTAGTTGAAGTAGCTGTAGTAGTATTAGAACGAGTAATAGTAGTAGTAGAAGTAGTAGTTGTCATAGAAGTAGTAGTAGTCGTAGTAGTAGTAGTAGTAGTAATAGTAGTAGTAGCAGTAGTTGTTGTACGAGGAGTAGGACTAGTAGTAGAAGTTGTAACAGTAGCAGCAGTAGTACTAGTAGCAGCAACAGTAGCAAAAATAGTAGTGGTTGTGGTAGTAGTAGTAATAGTAGTAGCAAAGTAGCAGTAGCAGCTGCAACAATCGTAGTCATAATAGTAGTAGCAGTAGCAGTAGTAGTAGTAGCAACAATAGTAGCATAAGTAATAGTAATAGTAAATGTATTAGTAGTAGCAGCAGCAGTTATAACAGTCTAACTAGTGTTAGCGGTAGTAGCAATAGCAGCCGTAGTAGCAATAGTTGCAGTAGTAGTAGTAATAGCATTAGAAGTAGCAATAGAAGTTCTAGTAGTAGCTAAAGCAGTAGTAGTAGAAGTTGTTGTTGTAATACTAGTTGTAGCAGTAGTATTTGTTTAAGTAGCAGTAGTAGTAGTAATAGCATTAGAAGTAGCAATAGAAGTTCTAGTAGTAGCTAAAGCAGTAGTAGTAGAAGTTGTTGTTGTAATACTAGTTGTAGCAGTAGTAGTAGTAGCAACTGTAATAGCAATAGTAGTAGTTGTAGGAGTAGCAGTAGTGGCAGGAGTAGTAGTATCCATAGTTGTAGTAGTAACACCAGCACCAAGAGCAGCATCTATAGTAGCAGTAGTAGTTGTTGTAGCATTAGTAGTAGTAGTTGTTGTTGTTGTAAGAAGAAGTGATTGCAGAAGTAGTTCTTGTTGTTATGGGAAAGGTAGTAGTAGTAGTACTAGTAGTAGCAGTAGTATTTATTGTTGTATTAGTAGAACCACTAGTAGCGGTAGTTATAATAGTAGTAGTAGAAGTAGTACTCGTAGTAGTAGTAGTAGCAGAAGTAAAAGTAGCAGCAACAGTAATTGTAGTTGTTATAGTAGTAGTAGTATTTGTTGTAGCAGCAGTAGCAGTAGTAGCAGTAGTATTTGTTGTAGCAGCAGTAGCAGTAGTAGCAGTAGTAGTAGATCTAGTAGTAGTTGTAGTAGTAATTGCAGTAGCAGAAAAAGCAGTTATAGCAGTTGAATTAGTGGTTGCAATAGTAGCAGTAGTAGCCGTAGTAGCAATAGTTGTAGCAGTAGTTGTTGTTGTAGTAGTAGCAGTAATAGTAGTAGAAGAAGTGAAAGTAGTAGTAGAACTAGTAGTAGTAGTAGAAGATGTAATAGCAGCAGAAGTAGTTGTAGTAGTTGTGTTGTACTAGCAGAAGTAGTAGTAGTAATACTCGTTGCAACAATAGTGGCAATAGCTGCAGTAGTATTAGTTGGAGTAAGAGTGGTAGTTGTAGAAGTAGTAGTAGCAGTAGTAGTAGTGGTTGTGGTAGTAGTAGTAGTAGTAGTTTTTGATGTAGTAGTAGTAGTAATTGTAGTAGCAGTAGTAGTAGTCGAAGTAGTGGTAGCAGGATTTGCAGTAGTAGTAATAGTTGTAGAAGTAATGGTAGTAGTTGTAGTAGTAGTAGTACAAGTAGTAGGAGTAATACTATTAGCAGCAGTACTAGTAGTAGCAGCTGTAATATTAGTTGGAGTAGCAATAGTTGTAGTCTAAGTGGTAGTAGTGTTAATGGTAGTAGGAGAAGTAGTAGTAATGGCAGTAGTAGTCATAGTCGTAGTAGTAATAGTAGTAGCAGTAGCAGCAATAGTAATAGTAGCAGCAGCATTTGTAGTAGTTGTAGCATTAGTAGTTGTAGTAGTAGTTGTTGTTGTTGTTGTTGTTGTTGTTGTTGTTGTTGTAGGAGAGGTTTTAGTTGTAGTAGTTATTGTGGTTTTAGGAGAAGTAGTAGTAGTAGCATTGGTTTTTGTTGTAGCATTAGTAGAACTTGTAGTAGAAGTAGTTGTGATAGCAGTTGTGGTAGTAGTAGTCGTAGTAGTAGCAGTAGCAATAGTAGCAATAGCGGCAATAGTAATTATTGTAGTTGTAGTAGTAGTAGTAGTATTTCTTATAGCAACAGTAGCAGTAGTACCAATGGTAGTAGATGTAGTAGTAGTTGTAGTTGTAATTGTATTAGTTGTAGTAGAGTTGTAGCAGTCGAAGTAGTGGTAGCAGTAGTAGTAGTAGCTGCTATATTAGCAATAGTAGTAGTAGTAGAAATAGTAGTAGTAGTTGTAGTAGTGGTAGTAATAGTAGTAGAGCCAGTAGAAGTAGTTGTAGCACTAGTAGTAGTTCTACAAGTAGTAATAGTAGTAGAAGTAGTACTCGTAGTTGTAGTAGTTGTAATAGCAATAGTAGTAGCAGTAGTAATAGTATTATTTGGAGTAGCAGTTGTAGTAGTGGCAGTAGTAGTAGCAGTGGTAAAAGTAGTAGAGGAGGTAGTTGTTGTGGCAGTAGTAGTGGTAGCCACCGTAGTAGTAGTAGTAGTATTAATTGTAGTAATTGTAGTAGCAGAAGTAGCAGTAGTACTAATTAAATTATTTGTAGCAGTATTTGTAGTAGTAGTAATAGTAGTCGTAGTAGTAGTAGTGCTAGTAGTAGCCGTACCAGTAATACTAGTTGTAGCAGTAGTACCAATAGTGGTTGTCGTATTAGTTGGAGTTGTAGTAGCAGTAGTAGTAGCTGTAGCAATAGTAATAAAAGTAGGAGAAGTTGTAGCTGTTGTAGTAGTAGCAGCTGTAATAGTAGTGGTAGTGATAAGATTAGTAGTAGTAGTAGCAGTAGTAGTTGTTGTAGTATCAACAACTGTAGTAGTTATTGTAGTAGTTGGGGCAACAGCTGTAGTAGCGGTGTGTAGTAGCAGTAGCAGTAGCAGTAGTAGTAGTAGTAGTAGTAGTAGCGGTAGCAGGTATCATTCTAGCAGTAGGAGTAGTGGTAGCAGTGGTAGTACTAGTCATTGTAGTAGTAGCAATAGCAGCAGCAGTAGTAGTAGTAGTAGTAGCAGCAGTAGCAATAGTAGTAGTCGTAGTAGTAGTAGTAGTAGTAGTGGTAGTAGTAGTAGTAGTAGTAGTAGAGGTAGTAGTAGTCGTTATAGTAGTAATACTAGTAGAAACAGTATTTGTAATGTATTAGTAGTAGCTGTCATTGTAGTAGCAGTAGCAGCAGTAGCAGTTGTCGCCATAATAGTAGTTGTAGCAGCAATAGCAGTAGAAGTAGTAGTTGTCGTAGTTGTAGTAGTTGTCGTAATAATAGTGGTAGTAGTAATAACAATAATGGCATTCATAGAAGTGATAGCAAAAGTAGTAGTAGTAGCCATAGTAATAGTAGTGGTAGTAGTGGTAGTCATAGCAATAGTAGCAGCAGTTGTAGTAGTAGTGATAGTAAAGAAGTAGTAGTAGTCGTACGAGTAGTAAGAATGATAGCCGTGGTAATACTAGTAGTAGCGGTAGTAGTAGCCGTAGTTGCATTAGAAGGAGTTGCAATAGTTGTTGTATAAGAAGTAGTAGCCGTAGCAATAGTAGTAGTAGCCGTGGTAGCATCAATAGTAGTACTACCTGTAGTAGCAGCAATAGTTGCAGCAATTGTGGTGGTAGTAGTAGAAGTAGCGGGAACAATAGTAGTAGTAGCAGCATTAGTAGCTGTAGTACTAGTAGTAGCAGTAGTACTAGTCACAGTTGTAGTAGGTGTAGTAGTAGCAGTAGCAGTAGTACTAGTAGTACTGCCACTACTATTTCTACTGCTACTCCTACTCCTAGTACTACTCCTACTACCACTACTAATACTACTACTACTACTAATACTACTACTACTACTACTACTACTACTACTACTACTACTCCTCCTCCTACACCGACTGCTGCTACTACTTCTACTATTAGTATTACTTCTACTGTTACTAATACTACTACAGCTGCTGCTACTATTACTACTATTACAACTTCTATGACTCCTACTCCAACTACTACTCCTAACACTCCTACTAGTACTGCCGATATTGTTGTTGCTGCTATTACTCCTACTAGAACTGCTACAACTACTCCAATTACTATTGCTGCTATTACTAGTACTACTGCTACTCCAATTACTGTTGTTACTCTTATCACGACCACTACTACAACTACCTGTACTACTACTACTCCTTTTCCTACTACTGCTAGTACTACTACTACTGCTACAACTACTACAGCTACTGCTTCTCCCACTACTACTGCAACTACCACTACTACTACTACAACTACCCCTACCACTACTGCTACTACTACCACAACTAGTACTACTATTCCTGGTACTACTACTTCTACTACTACCACTACTATAACTATTAATACTACAACTACTACTATTGCTACTTCTCCTACTCCGAGTCTAACTGCTGCTACTACTACCACTCTAACTCTGACTCATACTTCTGCTACTGCTACTACTCCTACTACTCCTACTACTCCTTCTACTACTACTACAACTACAACAACTACTACTGCTACTACTACTACTACCCGGCTGCTACTGCTACGACTACTTCTACCACTACCCCTAAAACTCCTACTACTTCTGCAAATTCTACTACAACTACTTCTGTAAATTCTATTACTACTACTTCTACTACTACCACTGCAACAACAGCAACTACTACTGCTGCTAAAACTCCTCCTACTAATATTGCTATTGCTACACCTACTACTGCAACTAATACTACTACTACTACTACAATTACTAATCCTACTACTAGTACTACTACTACTACATCTACTACTCCTACTACTACTACTACTACTCCCACTCCAACTCCTACACCTACTACTACTCCCACTCCAACTCCTACACCTACTACTACTCCAACTACTACTACCACTACTGCCACTACTACTACTAATGCTACTACCACAACTAGTACTACAACTACTGCTGCTAATGCTGCTACTACTACTATTACTATCGCTACTGCTATAGCTGCCATTTCTACTTTTACTACTACTAGTCCTATTTCAACTACTATTGCTGCTACAAATGCTACTACTACTACAACTACAACTGCTACTGCTATTTCTGCTACTACTACAAGTGCTACAACTGCAACTGCTACTACTACTACTACTACTACTACTAATACTACTACTACGACTACTACTATTATTACTATTACAAATACTGCTACAATGTCGACCACGAGTACTCCTACTACTGCCACTAATGCTGCTCCTACAACTACTACAACAACAACTACTACTTCTAGTACCGCTCGTACTGCTATTGCTACTACTACTACTTCCACCACTACGACAACTACTACAATTACTGCTACTCCAACTTCTACTGCTACGACTACTACTAGCACTACTATTACTACTATAACTCCTAATACTACCCTTGCTCCAACTGGAACCCCTACTACTACTTTGACAACTACAATGACTACTGCCGCAACCGCTACTACTACTCCTACTACTACTGCTGCTGCTACTACTACCACTATTACTACTCTTACTACTATAACTACTACTACTACTACTACATCAACTGCTACTGCTGCTACTACCACTACTACTACTACTACTATTACTATTACAACTACTACTACTTCTACTTCTACTCCTACTACTACTACAACAACAACAACTACTACTATTACTGTTGCTGTTGCTCCAACCACTACAACTGCATTAACTACTACTACTACTACTACTACTACTACTTCTACTACTACTTCTTTTACTGCTTCTACTGCTAGAAGTACTACTACTCCCGCGAATACTACTATTATTACAACAACTACTACAACTACTACAACTACTGCTGCTGCTGCAGCTTCTACTACTCCTACTACTCCTACTACTCCTACTACTCCTACTACTAGTACCACTACTGCTACTACTTCCATTACTACTACTGCTGCTACAAATACTATTAGTACCACTACAACTACAACAACAACAACTACTACTAATACTACCACCACCACTACAACTACAGCTACTACTACCACTACAACTACTACTTCTTCTACTACTACTACTACTACTACTACTACTACTACTACTACTACTACTATGAGTACAACTACTACTCCTACTCCAACTCCTACTCCAACTACTACTGCTACTGCATATACTACTACTACTACTAAAGTCCAACTACTACTACAACGACGACAACAACAATAATAACAACTACTGCAACTACTAATCCTACTTCTACTACTACTACTACAACAATTTCTACTCCTACTGCTACGGCTACCCCTCCTACAACTACTACTACTACTGCTTCTACTCCTATTAGCTACTACTGCTATGACCTAATACTACTATGACTACTAACTTCTTTCGACTACTGCTGCTACTAATACTACCACCACCACTACAACTACTGCTACTACTACCACAACAACAACAACAACAACAACAACAACTACTACTACTACTACTACTGCGAGTACAACTACTACTCCTACTCCAACTCCTACTCCAACTACTACTCCTACTGCATATACTACTACTACTACTACTACAACGATGACAACAACAACAACTACTACTACAACTACTAATCCTACTTCTACTACTACTACTACAACAATTGCTACTCCTCCTACTGCTACGACTACTCCTCCTATAACTACTACTACTACTGCTTCTACTCCTATTACTACTACTGCTATGACTAATACTACTACTACTACTACTTCTGTTTTGACTACTGCTGCTACAAATACTATTGCTACTACTACAACTAGAACAACAATTGCTACTACTAATACTACCACCACCACTACAACTACCGCTACTACTACCACAGCAACTACTATTACTACTACTACTACTACTACTACTACTACTACTACTACTACTACTACGAGTACAACTACTACTCCTACTCCAACTCCTACTCCAACTACTACTCCTACTGCATATACTACTACTACTACTACTAAAGTACTACTACTACTATAATGATGACAACAACAACAACTACTACTACAACTACTAATCCTCTTTCTACTACTACTACTACAACAATTGCTACTCCTCCTACTGCTACTACTTCTCCTCCTGCAACTAGTACTACTACTGCTTCTACTCTAATTACTACTACTGCTTTGACTAATACTACTACTACTACTACTACTACTACTTCTACTATTCCTACTCCTACATCCACTACAATTACTTCTGCGACTACAACTGCTACTACTACTAATACTACTACCACCACCACAAAGACTACTATTACTACTACTACTACAACAATTTCAAATACTACTACTACTACAACTAGTACCGCTACAGATCCTACTTCTAAGACTACTACTATAACAACTACTACTGCTAGAACTAATACTACCAACACCACTATAACCACTGCGAAAACTACCACCGCCGCTGCTACTACTACTACTACTACTACTTCTTTTACTACTACAACTACTACTTCTACTCCCACTCCAACTTCTACCTCTACTACTACTCCTACTGCTACTACTACTACTACTACAACTGCTACAACAACTACCACCACTACTACAACTTCTACTACTATTGCTACAACAGTTACTACTACTATCAAAACAACAACAACTGCTACTACTCCTACTACCTCCACCACTACGACAACTAATACTGCCACTACGGCAACTATTACTACTACTACTACTAATGCTAATACTACTACTAATCCTAATACTCCTACTACTACTGCTACTAGTATAACTATTACAACTAATACTACTCCTAACACTCTTCTACCTACTGCTACAACGGCTGCTGCTTCTATTACTACCATTATTAGTACTACTACTACAACTACTACTTGTACTACTACTACTACTACTACACCTACTACTATTACCACTCTTACTAATATTACTACTACTATGACTACTACCTCTACAACTACTCGTGTGGCAGCTACTATTACTACTACAACCACTATGGGTACTACTACTACTCTTACTACTATTAGTCAACTACTATGACTTCCAATGCTAGTACAACACCTACTCCAACCCCAACTGCAACTACTACTCCTGCTACTACTACCACTACCACTATAACTACTACTATTTATAATATTATTCCAATTCCTACTACTAATATGACTACTGGTACGATTACTACTACTACTACTACTACTACTACTACTTCTACTACCACAACTACTACTATGACTACTACTACTACTACTGCTCTGCTACTACTATTCCTACAACTTCTACTAAAACTACTTCTGCTACTACTACTACTACTACTACAACTACTGCTACTGTTGCTACTGCTATTACTGCTACTACTCTGCTATGACTACTCCTACTACTACTACTGAGACTACTAATACTACTACTACTACTAATACTATAGTTAGTACAGCTGCTGTTGTTGCAGCTACTACTACTACTGCTGTTGTTGCTACTACTAATACTAATACTACTATTTACACTACTACTACAAAAATAACAATAACTACTACTACTATCACTACTACTGCTACAACAATTACTACTTCAAGTGCTAATACTATGACTACTTCAGTTGCTAATAATACTTCTCCTCCTAGTACTACTACCACCACTACTACAACTACTCCTACTACTACTACAATAACGACTACTACTACTCCTACTGCTACTACAAATACTACAACTAATAAGACAACTACAACATTATTACTAGTACAACTACTAATTCTTCCACTACAGCTACTATTACTACTATGAATACTACTACAACTGCTACTTCTACTACTACTGTTGCTACTGTGGCAAGTACTACTACTACTACAATAACAACAACTACAATTATTACTACTACTACTACTATTATTTGAACTCCTACTCCGACTACTACTAGTAGTGCAGCTACTATTACTAATACAACTGAAGCTACTACTGCTACTACAGCTACTACAACCACTCTTACTACTACTACTACTACTACTACTACTACTACTACTACTACTACTACTACTACTACTACTACTCCTACTACTAATCCAAAAACAACACCAACTGCTATTGTTGCTACCATTACCACGACTTCTACTAGTACTACTAATACTACGACTTCAACTATTACTATTACTACTACTACTGTCGCTACTGCTGCTGGTCCTACCACTACTACTACTACTACCACTATTACTGCTTCTGCTACTAATACTACTACTAATCCTTATACTCCTACTAGTACTACAATTACTGCTACCAATCCTTGCACTCCTACTACAACTATTATTGCCGTTGCGATTGCTATTACTACCACTACTACTACTACTACTATTACTACTGCTACTGCTACTGCTACTACTACTACTGCTGCTGCTACTACTACTACTACCACTACTACTACTACTACTACTACTACTACTACTACTACTACTACTACTACTACTACTACTACTACGACTACTACTACTACTACCACCACTACCACACCACTACTAATACTACGACTTACTACGACTACTACTACAACAACCACTACAACCACTACTGCTACTACAACTACTACTACCACTACTAATACTACTATTACTACAACTACTACTATTAATACTACTACTAGTGCTGCTGCTGCTGCTAACGCTGCTGCTACTACTACTACTACTACTACTACTACTACTACTACTACTACTACATCTACTAATACTACTACTTCTGTTACTACTACTACAACTACTACTATTATCACTACTCCTACTACTACTACTTCTATTACTATCACTACTACTCCTATTACTTCTGCTCCAACTCCAACAACTAGTACTATTACTTCTATTACTACTACAACTACTGTTGTTGTCACTGCTATTGCTATTGCCACTAGTGCTACAACTACTGTTGTTGCTGTTGTTGCTAATACAACAACTACTACTATTGCTACTACTACTCCTACTACAACTGCTACTGCTACTAGTACTATACTGCTATTACTACTACTACTACTACTACTACTACTACTACTACTTTTGCCACTACTGTTGCTGTTGCTCCTGCTGTTGTTGCAGCTACTGCTCGAGCTACAACTTCCACTACTTCACTTACTACATCTATTATTGCCACTATTATTACTACAATAATAATGCTATTGCATCTACTACAACCACTTCTAGTACTACAGGTATTACTTTTGCTGCTACTACTACCGCTTCTACTTGTGCTACTACTGTTATTTATATTATTACTACTACTACTACTCCTGCTACTATTGCTACTATTAGTACTACTACCATAACAATTGCTACTATTGCTACAACTTGTGCTACTGCTGCTACTACTGCTTCTTCTACTGCGACTGGTACTACAGTTGCTACCACTGCTGCTAGTACTACTACTATTTCTACTACGACTACTACTACCACTACTACTACAACAACAACAACTACTCCTACTACTACTGTTGCTACTACAACTGCTACTGCTTCTATTACTACTTCTACTACTATGACTACTGCAACTTTCGCTACTACTACTCTTGCCACTACTACTGCTACAAGTGTTGGTACTACTACTATTACTATTACTACTTCTATTGCTGCTGCAAGTTCTACTGCTACTTTTCCTACTACTTCTATAGCTACTACTACTACTATTTCTGCTACTACTACTTCTACCATTACCACTATGACTACAACCACCACCACCACCACTACTACTACTACTGCTACTTCCGTTACTATTACTATCACAACTACTACTACTGCTACTTCTGTTGCTATTACTTCTACTACTGCTACTGCCCCTAATTCTACAACTGCTACTGCCCCTAATTCTACAACTGCTACTATTGCTACTGCTACTACAAGTACAACAACTACAACAACAACAACTACTACTACTATTACTGCTACTACCACAAATACTACTACTACTACTACTACTACTACAACTACTACTATTACTGCTATTACTACAACTACTACAACTACTACTATTACTACAACTATTACTGCTACTACCACAAATACTACTATTACTACGACTTCTACTACTACTCCTAGTACTACCACTTCAATTACTATGACTACTACTACTCCTACTTCCACTCTTATTACTACTGCAACTACTACTACTACTACTACTACTACTACTACTAATACTACTACTACTAGTACACCTTCCAGTACTACCACTACTACTACAACAACAACTACTAATACTAGCACAACCACTGTTACTACTAGCATAGCTACTAGCACTACTAAACCTACCAGTACCACTACTACTCCTACCGTTGTTGCTACTACTACTACTACTACTACTACAACTACTACAACAACAACTACTACTACTATTTCTACTAGTGCTACAATGAATACTACTCCTAATACTACTACTATAACTATTAGTACGACTACTGCTATTACGACTACTACTACTACTAATCTTGGTCCTGCTTCTACTATGACTACTACAACTACTACTACCACAGCTAGTACTATAACTACATGTACTACAACAACTACTACTACTTCACTTTAAAATATTACTACTACTACTACTACTACTACTGCGACTACTGCAACTACTACTACTCCAACTACTTTTGCTATTACGACTGCTATTGCTGCTGCTGCTGCTGTTATTACATGTGCTAATCCTTCTATGACTACTAGTGCTATTACTACTACTACAACAATAACAACTACTACTACTACTATTCCTACTCATAATATTACGGCTTCTACTTCTACAATTACTACTACTACTACTACAACAACTATTACAACTCCAACAACTTCTACTACTATTACTTATTTTACCACTAATAATACTACCTCTACTACTGCTAAAACTACTACAACTTCTACTTCTACTGCTACTACTACACCTACTACTACTACTACTACTACAGCTATTGCCGCTGTGGCTACAAATACTATTGCTACTATTACTACATCTGCTGCTACTGCTACTACTACTACTCTACTACTAATACTAATACTAATACTACTCCTACTCCTTCCACTACAACTATGACTACTCCTACTTGTACTACTATAACTACTACAACCACTACTACTACTCCTTCTCCAACTCCTCCCCCTACTACTAGTCTAAATACTACAACTATGACTACACCTACTATTATTGCAACTGTGCGACTACTACTGTTACAAATACAACTATTATAGCTGTTACTCCTGCTGCTGTAGCTGCTACTACTACTGTTGCTACAACTACTTCTATTGCTAGTATAATTGCTACTACTACTACTGCTATTACTACTACTAATGCCACTATTACTGATTCTACTACTACTAATACTACTGCTGCTGCTACTTCTGCTACTACTGTGGCTACCACTACTACTTCCACTACTACTACTACTCTTGCTACTAAAACTACTACTTTTTTGCTGTTGTGCTTCTGCTACTGCCACTACTACTATTGCTGCTGATGCTACAGCTGCTATTGATACTACCACTTCCACCTCTTATACAACTACTACTACTACCACTCCTATTTCTACTACTAGTATTGCTATTGCTACTATCGTCGCTACTGTTGCTACGACCACTGCTAGTACTACTGCAACTACTAGTGCCGCTGCTGCTTCTACCCGCACAACTACTGCAACTACTGCAATAAGTACTACTACTTCTATAATTGCTACTACTACTATTGCTACTATTACTAGTACTACTATAACTTTTGCTACTACAACTACTACTACAACTACTACTACAACTACTACTACTATTCCTGCTACTACTACTTCGATGACTACTATTACTATTGCACTACTACTTTTGTTACTACTACTACTAATGGTGCTGATGCTGCTACTCTGATTAGTACAACAACAACAACTACTACTTCCATGACTACTACACAACAACTACTACTGCTTCTACTACTACTGCTACTACTAATACTACTATTACTACTACTAACACTACTAATTCTGCTACTCGTATTTTAACTATTACTACTGCTACCACTACTGCTGCTGTTGCTACTACTACTACTGCTGCTGCTACTGCTGCTACTACTACTACTATCATTACTAGCACCACTACTACTGCTGCTGCTGCCACCACTACTATTACTATTATCACCACTACTACTATTACTACTACTACTACTTTTACTACTACTATTACTAGTACTACTACTACTTCTACTACTACTACTACAACAACAACAACAATAACAACTACTACCACTAGTATTCTTGCTCCTACTACTACCATGACTACTACAACTACTACTACCATGACTCCTACTACTAACACTACTATGACATCTGCTGCTACTAATGATGCCTCTACTGTTGCTACTACTATAACAACAACAACTATGACTATTACTACTATAGTAACAACAACTACTACAACTACTACAACTACTGCAACTACTGCTACTACTACTACTACTACTACTACTACTACTACTGCTGCTGCTGCTGCTGCTGCTGCTACTGCTGCTGCTGCTGCTGCTGCTACTACTACTATTACTTCTACTACTACTACTTCTGCTGCTACTGCTGCTAATATTGCTCCTGCTACTACAACTTTTACTACTACTTTTGCTACTACTACTATAGCTACTACTATGACTATTGTTGCTGCTACTAAAACTACTACTTTCACCACTGCGGCTACTACTACTACTAGTACCATAACTTCTCTTGCTACTACTACTCCAAGGACTACAACTATGGCTACTATTCCTACTACTAGTACTGCTACTATGACTTCTTCTACTACTACTATTATTTCTACTGCAGCTATTATTGTTGCTACTACTACCCCAACTCCTGTTACTATTACTACTCCTGCTCCTACTCCTACTACAAAGGCTTCTACTACAATAGCAATTGGAACTACTACAATTACTTATACTAGTACTACTACAAGTACTATCACTACCACTTCTGCTTCTACTACTACTACTACTACTATAGTGACTGCTACTACTACTCATACTATTACTACTAGTACTATTACTTCTGCTACTATTGCTCCTGCTACTACTACTAGCACTACTACTTCTACTGCTACTAGTATTAGTACTGCTACTTCTACTACTATAGCTGCTACAGTAGCTAATATTACAGCTATTACTACTACTATTACTGCCATTACTACTTCTACTACTACTACTACTACTTCTTCTTCTACTACTTTTGCTACTACTACTCCTAATACTACTAATACTACTACTAATAATAATAACAATAAGAATAAGAAGAATAGTAATAATACAACTATTACTACTTCTACTGCTTACGCTGCTACTACTACTACTACTACAACTATTCTGCTGCTACAACTACTATAACTTTAACTACTTCACCTACGGCTACTACTGCTACTACTATTACTACAACTGCTGCAACTACTACTACTACTACTACGGCTGCTGCTGCTACTACTACTCATGCTACTACTAC
The DNA here is from genome assembly GCA_005019695.1 of Trichopus zeylanicus subsp. travancoricus. Lineage (NCBI taxonomy): Eukaryota > Viridiplantae > Streptophyta > Magnoliopsida > Dioscoreales > Dioscoreaceae > Trichopus > Trichopus zeylanicus. Next base: position 30,116 of record RXID01011060.1, read on the forward strand.
TATTACTCTTGCAACTAATGCTGCTACTACTGTAACTATTGCTACTCTTGCTGCCATTGCTAGTACTGCTACTCTTGCTACTAGTACTACTACTACTACTACTACTACTACCACCACCACTACTATTGCTGCTACTGCTACTGCTACTGCTACTACTACTGCTACTACATCTCGCACTACTACGACTTTTGCTATAACTATTACTACTACTATCACTACTGCTACCACTACTACTACTATTACTATGACTACTACTTAAACTACTATTGCTAATATTGGTTTTGCTACTACTGCTAATCTTACTACTAAACTCCTACTTCTGCTACCGCCACTACTGCAACTACTACAACTCCTACAACTGCCACTATTACTATTACTACTAGTGTGGCTACTGCTACTGCTACTACTGCTATAGGTACTACTGCTATGCTACTACTAATATAGTTGTTGCTACCATAGATACTGCTACTAGTACTACTGCTTCAACTAAGGCCACTGTTATTGCTACTAGCGCTACTGCCACTTCTCCTTTTGTGACTATTGCTACTGTGCTACCTATAACTACTACATCTATTACTCCTAGTCCTTCTACTCCTACAAGTGCTTCTTCAACTACTACTTCTACTACTACTGCTACTACTTTTGCTATAATTACTATTGCTACTACTATTACAGCTACTACTACTGCTACTACAGTGAGTATAATAACTACTACAACTACTGCTACTACAACTACTACAGCTACTACTACTACAGCTAGTACAATAACTATTATGGCTACTAGTACTACTGCTACTACTACTACAGCTAGTACAACAACTACTACAACTACTGCTGCTACAACTACTACAACTACTACCCTATCTACTTCTTCTCCTATAATAACAACAACAACAACTACTACTACTAACTACTACTACTACTACAACTATTTCTTCTACTACCACTACAACGATGACTACTACTTTAGCAACTAATACTACTACTAGTACAACAACAACTACTACTGCTAGCATGACTACCACTACTACTACTATTGCTACTGCTACTACTACCATGACTACTGCTACTACTACTACTACTTCTACTGCTACTACTTTCATGACTACTATGACTACTACTACTACTACTGCACTTAATGCTACTACTACTACTAGTACTGTTATTGGTACTTCTAATATTGCTTTTACTTTTGCTACTACAACTAATGCTAGTAGTAATTGTTGTTGTTGTTGTATTTGGAGTATTAGGAGTAGTAGTAGTGGTGGTAGTAGTAGCAGATGTAGTAGTAGTAGTAGTTGTTGTTGTTGTTATTGTTGTGGTATTAGGAGTAGTAGTACTACTAGTAGTAGTAGTAGAAGCAGTAGGAGTAGTTGTTGTCATTATTGTAGTTTGAGTATTACGAGTAGTAGTATTAGTAGTAGTAGCAGTAACAGCAGCAGTAGTAGCAGTAAGAGTAGTAGCAACAGTAGTAATAGTAGTAGTGGTAGTAACAGTAGTAGTAGTGGTGGTGGTGGTGGTGGTGGTGGTGGTGGTGGTAGTAGTAGTAACAGTAGAAGTAGTAGTAGTAGTAGTACTAGTAGTAGTAATAGTAGTAGTAGTTGTTGTTGTTGTTGTTGTTGTTGTAGTAGTAGTAGTAGTTGTTGTTGTTGTTGTTGTTGTTGTAGTAGTAGTAGTAGTAGTAGTAGTAATAATAGTAGTAGTAGTAGTAGCAGTAGTAGGAGTAATAGTAGCATATGTAGTAGTCATAGCAATCATAGTAGTAATAAAAGTAATAGTTGTAGTAGTTGTAGTTACAGTAGCAATAATAGTAACACTAGTTATAGTAGTAGTAGTAGTACTACTACTACTAGTGGTGGTGGTAGTAGTAGTTGGAGTAGCTGTAGCAACAGGAGTAGTGGTAGTAGTGGTAATAGTGGCAATTGTAGTAGTAGTACTAGGATTAGCAGCAGCAGTAGTAGTCGTAGAAGTTGTAGTAGTAGTAGCAGTAGTAGTAGTCCTTGTTGCAAAAGTTGTAGCTGTATTGGTAGCAATAGTAGTAGTGGTAAGAGCTGTAGTAGTAGTAGTAGTATTTGGAGCAATATTTCTAGTAGTAGTAGTAGGAGAACCAGTTATAGTAGTAGTTGAAGAAGTAGTGTGGTAGTAGTAGTAGTAGGAGTATCATTAGTAAAAATAATAATAGTAGCAGTAGTAGCAGTAGTTGTAATAGTACTAGCAGCAGTAGCTGAAGTAGTAATAGTAGTTGTTATACTAGTTATAGTAGAAGCAGTAATATTAGTAGTAGGAGTAGTAATTGTCATAGTAATGGCAGTAGTAGCAGTAGTAACAGTTGCAGTAGTGGTGGTAGTAGTAGTACTAGTAGCAGTAGTTGTAGCTGTAATCATAGTAGTAGGAGAAGTCGCAATAGTAGTACCAGCTGTGGTAGTAGTAGTGGGAGTAGTAGTGGCAGAAATATTAGTAGTAGTTTTAATAGTAGTAGGAGTAGTAGGAGTAATAGTAGTAATAGTCGCAGAAGTAGTAGTCATTATAGTAGTAGTAGTAGTTATGGTTGTTGTTGTTGTGGTAGTAATAGTAGTAGTAGTAGTAGCAGCAATAGCAGTAGCTGCAGTAGCATTTGTAACAGTAGTTATTATAGTAGTAGTTGCAGTTTTAGTAGTTGTAGTAGCAATAGTAGCAATAGTAGTAGTAGTAGCAGTAGTTATAGTATCTGTAGTAGTTTTAATAGTTGGGGTAGTAGTAGTTGTTGTAGCATTCATAGTAGTAGCTATTGTCGCAATAGTGGTTGTACCAGTGGTAGTAGTAGTTGCAGTAGTAGACGATATTACAGTGGCAGTAGTAGTAGTTATAGTAGGAGCAACAGTAGTTGCAATAGTAGCAGTAGTAGTAGCAGTAGTAGTCATAGCAGTAGTTGTAGTAGTAGTAGTAGCGGCAGTAGTAGCTACAATAGTAGTAGTAGTAGTAGTAGTAGTAGTAATAGTATTTGGAGTTGTAGTATAAGCTATAGTAGTAGTAGAAGCAGAAGTAGTAGTTGTAGTAGTCATAGTAGTCATAGTAGAACCAGTAGTAGCAGTAGTTGTAGGCCTAGTATTGGTAGCAGTAGTAGCCGTAGTTGTAGTAGTAGTAGTGGTAGTTGTCATAATAGAAGTAGCAATAGTAGTAGTGGCAGTAGTAGTAGTAATAATAATAATAGTCGTAGCAGTCCTAGTAGAAGCAGAAGTAGTTTTAGATGGAGTGGTTGTTGTAGTAGTAGTTATAGTTGTGGGAGAAGTATTAGTAGTACGAAAAATAGATGCAAAAGCAGTAGTAGCAGTAGTAGTAGTAGCAATTGTTACAGTAGTAGTACAAGTAGTAGTAGAAGTAGTAGTAGAAGTAGTAGTAGTAGTAGTAGTAGTCATAGTAGTTGTAGCTGTAGTATTAGAAGTAGTAGTAGTAGCAGAAGTTGTACTAGTAGCAGTAGCAGTAGTACTTATTATTGTAGCAGCCGTACTAGTAGTAGAAGTGGTAGCAGTAGCTGTAGCAGTAATAGTAGCATAAGAAGAGTTGTAATTGCTACAATAGTAGTAGTTGTAGTAGGAGTAGTAGCAGTAGCATTAGTAATAGTAGTAGTAGTATGAGTACTAGCAACAATAGTAGGAATAATAGTAGTAGGAGTAGTAGTTATAGTGCTAATAGTAGGAGCAGCAGCAGTAGTAATAGTAGCAGTAGCAGCAAAAGCTTTAGTAATAAATTAGTAGTAGTTGTAGCAGTAGCTGTTGTATTAGGAGTAGCAGCAGTGGTTGCTGTAGTTATAGACTTAGGAGTAGTAGTAGTAGGAGGAGGAGCTAAAGTGGTAGGTGTAGGGGAAGTAGTATAAGTGGTAGTAGTAGTAGAAATTGTAGTAGTATTTGTAGTAGCTGTAGTACCAAAAGTTTGAGTGGTTGTAGTGGTAGCAGTACTAGCTGTAGTAGCAGCAATGGCAGCAGAAGTAGTAGTAGATGAGTAACAGCAGTAGCAATGGAAGTAGTAGTAGTAGTAGCTAGAGCTAAAGTCATAGTAGAAGAAGAAATAGTAGTAGGGGAAGTTGTAGTAGTAGTAGAAATAGTAGTAGTACTACTAGTAGTATTAGTAGTCGTAGTAGTGTTAGCAATAGTAGTAGTAGTAGTAGTAGTTTTAGTAGCAGTAATAGCAGCAGTCATAGTAGCCATAGCAGTTGTAGAAGTAGTAGCAGTACAAGTGGTAGTAGTAGTAACAGCAACAATAGTTGCCGCAGTACTAGTGGTAGTAGTAGTCATGGTTGTAGCATTAGTAGTAGAAGTAGTCCTGGTAGTAGCATTAGTCGTGGTAGTAGTTGTAGTAGTAGGAGCAGTAGGAGCATTTGTTGCACTTGTAGTAGTAGCAGTCGTAGTAGTTACAGTAGTAATAGTGGAAGCAGTTGTAGTTGTAGTAGGGGTAGCTATAGTAGTAGTAGTAGGATGGTAGTTGTAGTAGCAAGGGCTGGAGTAGTAGTAGTAGTAGTAGTAGTAGGATTAGCAATAGGAGTAGTAGTTGCAGTAGTTGTAGTAGTAGTAGTAGTTGCAGTAGTAGTAGGATGGTAGTTGTAGTAGCAAGAGCAGTAGGAGTAGTAGTAGTAGGAGTAGCAATAGGAGTAGTAGTTGCAATAGTTATAGTAGTAGTAGTAGCAGTAGTATTGGTAGTAGTAGTAGCGGTAGAAGTAGTGCTTGTCGTAGTAGTTGTAGTAGTGGTAGTAGTAGTGGTAGTGGTGGTAGTAGTAGTAGTGGTAGTAGTAGCAGTAGTAGTAGTGGTGGTAGTAGTAGTAGTAGTAGTAGCAGCAGCAGTAGTAGTAGTGGTAGTAGTAGCAGTCATGGTGGTAACAGTAGCAACAGTAGCAATAGACGTAGGGAAAGTAGTGGTAGCATAAGTCGTAGTATCAATAGCAGTGTAGTAGCAAGAGTAGTAGTACTCGTAGTAGTAGTAGTTGTTGTTGTTGTTATTGTTGTGACCGTAGTAGTTGTCAGAGTAGTAGTATTTCTAGTAGTTATTTTAGTAGTAGTAGTAGTAGTAGTAGTAGTAGTAGTAGTAGTAGTAGTAGTAGTAGTAGTAGTAGTAGTAATTATAGTAGTAGTAGTAGTAGTAGTAGCCGTTGTAGTAGTATTAGTAGCAATAATCGCAGTAGTAGCAGAAGTAGTAGTATTAGTTGTTGTAGTAGTAGTAGCTATCATTGTACCAATAGCTGTAGTAGTAGGAGAGGTGGCCACCGTAGTAGCAATAGCAATTGTAGCTATAGTAGTAGCAGTAATAGTAGCAGTTGTAGTGGTAGAAGTAGAAGTACGAGCAACAGTAGCAGTATTAGTAGTAGCAATAGTAGTAGTAGTAGTGGTAGTAGTAGGAGACATAGTAGTAGTTGCAGTAGCAGTAGTAGTTATTTTAGTAGTAGTAGTGGTAGGAGGAGGAGAAGTAGTAGTTGTAGTAGGCGTAGTAGTAGTACTAGTTATGCTAGTAGTAACAATAGTAGTACTACTAGTAGTAGTAGTAGTCGTAGTAGTAGTAGCAGCAGCAGTAGTAGTGTTAGAAAAAGTAATAGTGGTAGTAGTTGTAGCAGTAGTAGCAATAGTAGCAGAAGTAGTAGTCGTAGAATTAGTTATTGTAGTAATAGTAGTAGTAGTTGTAGAAGTAGTAGCAATAGTAGTAGTAGTAGTGGTAACAGCAACCATAGTAGCCACAGTAATAGTAGCTGTAGTTGTAGTAGTCGCATTAGTGGTAGTAGTAGGAGCAGTTGTAGCACTTGTAGTCAATGGAGTTGTAGTAGTAGTAGTAGTAATAGTGGGGGCAGTGGTCGCTGTAGTAGGACTAGCAGTAGTAGTAGTAGTAGTAGGAGCATTAGCAGTAGCAGTAGTGGTAGGAGTATCCATAGTTGTAGTCGTGGTTGTAGTAGTAGGAGTAGTTGGAGTAGTAGTAGTAGGAGGAGGAGAGTAGTTGCAGTCGTAGCAGTAGTTGGGGTAGTATTATTAGTAGTAGTAGTAGCGGTTGCAGTAGTAGAAGTAGTAGTAGGACCAGTAGTAGTAGTAGTAGGAGTATTATTAATAAAAATAATAGTAGTAGTAGTAGTAAAAGGAGCAATAGTAGTTGTACTAGTAGGAGAAGTAGCAATAGTATAGTAGTTGGAGTAGTAGGAGTAGTATAAGTAGCAGTAGGTGCAGCAGTAGTAGTATTAGTAGTTGTAGCAGTAGTAGTAGTAGCCGTTGTAGCAGTTGGAGTAGTAGTAACAGTAGCAATAGTAGTAGCAGTTGTTGTAGTACCAGTAGTCGTACTAGTAGAAGTGCCATTAATAGTAGCAGTAGTAACCCTAGTAGCTATAGTAGTTATAGTAGTAGTTGTTGTAGTAAAAGTAGCAGTAGCTAAAATAGTAGTAGTAGTTGTAGTAGCATTAGAAGCAGTAGCAGTAGGAGCTATAGTATTGGAAATAGTAGTTGTAGCAGTAGTTGTAGTAGTAGCCATAATAGTTGTAGTAGCAGTTGCAGCAGCAGTAGTAGTAGTAGCTATAATAGCTATAGTAACAATTGTAGCAGTTGCAGTAGTAGTAGTAGTAGTAGTAGTAGTTTTAGAAGTTGGGGTAGGAGCAGTAGTAGTAGTAGCTATCGAGGGAGTAATAGTAGTAGTTGTAGTAGGAGAAGTAGTAGTTATCGCAATAGCAGTAGTAGTAACAGTAGTAGTAATAGTAGTAGGCATAATAGAGGCAGTAGAAGTAGTAGCAATAGGAGTAGCAGTAGTAGTAGTATTAGGAGAAGTAGTAGTAGTAGCAGAAGCAGTAGTAGCATTAGTAGTAGCAACATTAGCCATAGTAGTAGTTGTTGCTACAATAGAAGTAATAGTGGTAGTAGTAGCAACAGTAGCAGAAGCAGCTGCAACAAGAGTAGTATCAGTAGTATCAGTAGTAGCATCAGTAGCAGCAACAGCAGAACTAGTAGTAGTATTTGTTGTTGTGATTGTTGTTGTTGTAGTAGTAGTAGTTGCAGTATCAACAGTAGTAGTAGCAATAGTTATAGTTGTAGTAGTAGCAGTAGTAGTGGCAATTATAGTAGTAGTAGCAATAGTAGTTGTAGTAGTAATAGTAGTAGTCATTGAAATAGTTGCAGCAGTAGCGGTAGTAGTAGTAGAAGTAGTAGTAGTAGTAGTGGTGGTACCAGTTGTAGTTGTAGTAGGCATAGTGGTATTAGGTGTAGTGGTAGTGGTAGTAGAACTTATAGTAGTAGTAGTAGTAGTAGTAGAAGTAGTAATAGTAGTACTACCAGAAGTAATAGTAGTAGTAGTAGCAGCGATAGCCATAATAGTTGTTGTAGTAGTAGACGTAGCTTTGGTAGTAGTAGTTATAGTAGTAGTAGCAGCAGTAGCAGTAGTAATAGAAGTAGTATTGGCCTTGTTTGTAGTAGCAATTATAGTAGTTGTAGTTGTAGTAGTACAAGTATTGGTAGTCATAGCAGTAGTAGCAACTGCAGTAGTGGTAGTAGTAGTACTAGGAGTAGCAATAGAAGTAGTAGTAGCTATGTTAGTTGTAGCAACTATAGTAGTAGTAGTAGTAGTAGTATTAGTAGTTACAGACGTAGTAGTAGTAGCAGCAGCAGTAACAGTAGTACTAGTAGTAGTATTTGTTGTTGTAGTAGTAGTACTAATTGTGTCAGTGGTGGCAATAGTAGCAGTAGATTTTGTCATAGCAATAATAGTAGTAGTAGTAGTAGTAAAAGTAGCAGTAGTAGAAGTAGTCATTGTATTAGTAGTAGAAGCAGTAGTAGCATTCGAAGTAGTGGTAGCAGTAGTAGCAATAGCAACTGTAGCAGCAGTCACAGTAGTAGTAGCAGTAGCAGTAGCAATAGTAGTAGTAGCAGTAATAGTAATAGTCGTAGTAGCAGAAGTAGTAGTGGTAGTAGCAAAAGTAGTAGTAAGAGTAGTAGCAGTAGCAGCACTAGTATTAGTTGGAGTAGCAATAGTGGTAGTAGCAGTTGTTGCAGCAGTATTAATTATAGTAGGAGAAGTAGTAGTAGTACGAGTAGTAGCAGCAGTAGTAGTAGCATTAGTAGCTATAGTAGCATTAGAAGTAGTAGCAGTCGAACAGTGGTAGCAATAGTAGTAGTAGTAGTAGTAGTAGTTGCTACTGTAGTAGCAGCAGCAGCAGTAGCTGTGGTAGTTGCAATCGGAGTAGTAGAAGGAAAAGAAATAATAGTAGCTCTAACATTAGTTATAGTAGTAGTCACAGTAGTATTAGTAGTACTCTTAGTAGCAATAGTAGTTTGAGTAGTAGTATTAGCAACCGTAGTAGCAATAGTAGTAGTAGCAGCAGTAGTGGTTGTAGTTGTAGTAGTAGCAGTTGCGTCGGTTGCAGTAGTAGCTATAGTAGTAGTAGCAATAGTAGTAGTAGTAGTAGCCATAGCAGCAGTGGGTGTAGTAGTAGCGGTAGAAGTTGGGTAGTAGTATTAGTATTAGCAACAGCAGTAGTAGTAGTAGAAGTAGTATTAATAGCTGTAGTAGCTGTAGTAGTATTAGAAGGAGGAGTAGTAGTAGTAGAAGTAGTAGTTGTCGTAGAAGTAGTAGTAGTCGTAGCAGTAGTAGTAGTAGTTGTTATTGTTGTTCTTATTGTAGGAGTAGCAGTAGTAGTAGCAGTAGTTGTTGTACTAGGAGTAGGACTAGTAGCAGGAGTTGTAACCGTAGCAGCAGTAGTACTAGTAGCAGCAATAGTAGCGAAAATAGTAGTGGTTGTGGTGGTGGTAGTAGTAGTAGTAGCATAGTAGCAATAGCAGCTGCAACAGTAGTAGTCATAATAGTAATAGTAGTAGCAGTAGCAACAACAGTAGCATAAGTAGCAGTAATAGTAGATGTATTAGTAGTAGTAGTAATAATTGTAGTAGTAGCAGCAGCAGTTGTAGTTGTCTCACTAGTGTTAGCAGTAGTAGCAATAGCAGTTGTAGTAGCAATAGTTGTAGTAGTAGTTGTTGTAGTACTAGTAATAGCACTAGAAGTAACAGTAGAAGTTGTAGTAGTAGCTAAAGTAGTAGTAGTAGAAGTTGTTATTGTAATAGTAGTGATAGCAGTAGTATTTGTTTGTGTAGCAGTAGTAGTAGCAACTATAGTAGCAATGGTAATAGTTGTAGGAGTAGCAGTAGTGGCAGGAGTAGTAGTATCCATAGTTGTTGTAGTAGTAGTAGTAATAACAATAGCAACAGGAGTAGTAGTAGTAGTCGTAGTATTAGCAGTAGTTATAGCATTAGTAGTAGTAGCAGTAGTAGTTGTTGTAGAAGAAGTGATTGCAGTAGTAGTTATTGTTGTTATAGGAAAGGTAATAGTAGTAGTACTAGTAGTAGCAGTAGTATTTGTTATTGTATTAGTAGCGCCAGTAGTAGCGGTAGTTGTAATAGTAGTAGTAGAAGTAGTAGTTGTAATAGTAGCAGTAGTAGAAGCAGAAGTAGTAGCAACAGTAATTGTAGTTGTTATAGTAGTAGTAGTATTTGTTGTAGCAGCAATAGCAGTAGTAGCAGTTGTAGTAGATCTAGTAGTAGTTGTAGTAGTAATTGCAGTAGCAGAAAAAGCAGTTATAGCAGTTGAATTAGTGGTTGCTGTAGTAGCAGTAGCAGCTGTAGTAGCAATAGTAGTAGTTGTAGAAGTAGTAGTAGTTGTTGTAGTAGTAGTGGTAATAGTAGTAGAAGTGGAAGTAGTAGTAGAATAATTAGTAGTAGTAGAAGAAGTAATAGCAGCAGAAGTAGTTGTAGTAGTTGTGTTGTACTAGTAGAAGTAGTAGTAGTAATACTCGTTGCAGCAATAGTGGTGGTAGCAGCAGTAGTATTAGTTGGAGTCAGAGTAGTAGTAGTAGAAGTAGTAGTAGCAGTAGTAGTAGTGGTTGTGGTAGTAGTAGTAGTTGTTGTTGTTGCTGTAGTAGTAGTAGTAATTGTAGTAGCAGTAGTAGCAGTAGTAGCAATTGAGGTAGTGGTAGCAGGATATGCAGTAGTAGTAATAGTTGTAGAAGTAATGGTAGTAGTCGTAGTAGTAGTAGTAGATGTAGTAGGAGTAATACTATTAGTAGCAGTAGTAGTAGTAGCAGCTGTAGTATTAGTTGGAGTAGCAATAGTTGTAGTCTAAGTGGTAGCAGTATTAACGGTAGTAGGAAAAGTAGTAGTAATGGCAGTAGTAATCATAGCCGTAGTAATAGTAGTATTAGTGATAACAGCAGTAGTAATAGTAGTAGTAGCATTTGCAGTAGTTGTAGCATTAGTAGTGGTAGTTGTTGTTGTTGTTGTTGTTGTCGTAGGAGAGGTTTTAGTCGTAGTAGTTATTGTTGTTGTAGGAGAAGTAGTAGTAGCAGCATTAGTATTTGTTGTAGCATTAGTAGAACTTGTAGTAGAAGTAGTTGTGATAGCAGTTGTGGTAGTAGTAGTTATAGTAGTAGCAGTAGCAGTAGTAGCAATAGCAGCAATAGTAATTATTGTAGTTGTAGTAGTACTAGTAGTATTTCTTATAACAACAGTAGCAGTAGTAGCAATGGTAGTAGATGTAGTAGTAGTTGTTGTAGTAATTGTATTAGCTGTAGTAGCAGTTGCTAGCAATCGAAGTAGTGGTAGCAATAGTAGTAGTAGTTGCTATATTAGCAGCAGTAGTAGTAGTAGAAGTTGAAGTAGTAGTTGTAGTAGTAGTAGTAATAGTAGTAGAGCTAGTAGAAGTAGTAGTACAAGTAGTAATAGTAGTAGAAGTAGTACTCGTTGTTGTAGTAGTTGTAGTAGCAGTAGTAATAGAAGTAATACTAGTAGCAGCAGTAGTAGTAGTAGCAGCAGGAGTATTAGTTGGAGTAGTAGTAGCAGTAGTAAAAGTAGTAGAGGAAGTTGTTATTATGGCAGTAGTAGTGGTAGCCACCGTAGTAGTAGTAGTAGTATTAATTGTAGTAATTGTAGTAGCAGTAGTAGCTGTAGTACTAATCGAATTATTTGTAGAAGTATTTGCAGTAGTAGTAATAGTAGTTGTATAAGTAGTAGTACTAGTGGTAGTCGTACTAGTGATATTAGTTGCGGCAGTAGTACCAGTAGCGGCTGTCATATTAGTTGGAGTAGTAGTAGTAGTAGTAGTAGCAGTAGCTGTAACAATAGTAATACTAGTATTACAACTTCTACGACTACGACTACTACTAGTATTACTTCTACTATTACTAATACTACCACTACTACTGCTATTACTACTACTATTACAACTTCTACGACTCCTACTACTACTACTACTCCTAATACTCCTACTAGTACTGCTGATGTTGCTATTGTAGCTCTTACTCCTACTAGAACTAATACAACTGCTCCAATTACTATTGCTGCTATGACTGCTACTACTACTGCTACTTCAATCAATGCGGCTACTCTTATTACTACCACTACTACAACTACCTATACTACTACTCCTCCTCCTCCTACTGCTACTACTAGCACTATTACTATTACTACTACTACTACTACTACTACACTACTACTACAGCTACTGCTTCTCCTACTACTACTGCAACTACCACTACCACTACTACCACAACTAGTACTTCTATTCCTGCTACTGCTACTTCTACTACTACCACTACTATAACTATTAATACTACAACAACTACTACTACTCCTAAAACTCCTACTACTACTGCAACTACTACTATTGCTGCTTCTCCTACTTTGACTCCAACTGCTGCTACTACTACCACTCTAACTCTGACTCATACTTCTACTACTGCTACTACTCCAACTCCTACTCCTACTACTCCTACTACTCCCTCTCCAACTACTACTACTGCAACAACTACTACCACTACAACTACAACAACTACTACTGCTACTACTACAGCTGCTGCTACTACTACAGCTGCTGCTGTTACGACTACTGCTACCACTACACCTAAAACTCTGACAACTTCTGTAAATTCTACTACTACTACTTCTTTTGCTGCTGCTACAACAACAACAACAACAACTACTACTACTACTAAAACTCCTACTACTAATATTGCTATTGCTACACCTACTACTTCAACTACTACTACTGCAACTACTACTACACTACTACAATTACTAAACCTACTACTAGTACTACTGCTGCTGCTACTACTCCCACTCCAACTACTACTACCACTACTGCTACTACTACTACTAATTCTACTACCACTACTACTACAACAACTATAGCTGCTAATACTGCTACTACCACTATTACTGCCGCTACTACTACTACTGCAATTTCTACCTTTACTACAACCACTCCTATTTATTCTACTATTGCTGCTACAAATGCTGCTGCTACTACTACTACAACTATAACGGCTACTGCTATTTCTGCTACTACTACAAGTGTTACAACTGCAACTGCTACTACTACTACTACTACTACTACGACTACTACTATTATTACTATTACAACTCTGCTACAATGCCTACCACGAGTACACTTACTATTGCCACTACTGCTTCTCCTATAACTGCTACAACAACAACTACTGCTTCTAGTACCACTCCTACTGCTATTCCAACTACTACTACTACTCCTACCATTACTACAACTACTACAATTACACCTACTCCAACTTCTACTACTACGAATACTACTAGCACTACTATTACTACTATAACTCATACTGCTACCCTTGCTCCAACTGCAACCCCTACTACTACTCTGACAACTACAATGACTACTGCTACAATCGCAACTACTGCTGCTACTACTACTACTATAACTACTACTACAACTACTTCAACTGCTACTGCTGCTACTACCACTACTACAACTACTTCTATTACTAGTACAACTGCTAGTACAACTGCTACTACTTCTACTTCTACTCCTACTACTACTACTACAACAACAACAACTACTATTACTGCTGTTGCTACTCCTACCACTACAACTACATTGACTACTACTACTACTACTACTACTATTATTACTACTACTACTACTTCTACTGCTACTACTAGTAGTAGTAGTACAACTACTACTGCGAATACTGCTATTATTACAACAACAACAACAACAACAACAACAACAACTATTACTACTACTACGAGTACAACTACTACTCCTACAACTACTCCAACTACTACTCCTACTGCATATACTACTACTAGTACTACTAAAGTACTACTACTACTACAACGATGACAACAACAACAACAACAACTACTACAACAACTAATCCTACTTCTACTACTACTACTACAACAATTGCTACTCCTGCCACTGCTACTACTCCTCCTCCTACAACTACTACTACTGCTTTGACTACTAACACTACTACTACTACTTCTACTACTCCTACTCCACTACAATTAGTCCTACGACTACAATTGCTACTGCTACTACTACTGCTACTACTTCTACTACTACCACCACCACAAAGACTACTATTACTACTACTACTACTACTACAATTTAAAATACTACTACTAGTACAACTAGTACCACTACTGATACTACTTCTAAGACTACGACTATAACAACAACTACTGCTACAACGAATACTACCAACACAACTATAACCACTGCAAAAATTACCACCGCAACTACTACTGCTACTACTACTACTACTTCTTCTTCTTCTTTTACTACTACTACTACAACTTCTACTCCCACTCCACCTTCTAATCCTACCACTACTCCTACTGCTACTACTACTACAACAACTGCTACAACAGTTACCACTACTACTACAACTTCTACTACTATTGCTATAACAGTTACTACTACTATCAGAACAACAACAACTACACTCCTACTACCTCCTCCGCTACTACAACTAATACTGCCACTACGGCTACTATTACTGCTACTACTACTAATACTAATACTACTACTAATCCTAATACTCCTCCTACTACTACTACTACTAGTACAACTATTACTACTACTACTACTCCTAACACTCTTCTACGTAATGCTACTACGGCTGCTGTTGCTATTACTACCACTACTACCAGTACTGCTACTTCTACTACTACTACAACAACAACTACTACTACTATTACCAATCTTACTAATATTACTACTACTATGACTACTACCTCTACAACTACTAGTGCGGCTGCTACTATTACTATTGCAACCACTATGGCTAGTACTACTACTCTTACTACCATTAGTCTACTACTATGACTTCCAATGCTACTACTACACCTACTCCAACTCCAACTGTGACAACTACTACTGCTACAACTACAACTGCCACTATTACTACTACTACTACTACTACTACTACTACTACTACTACTACTACTACTACTACTACTACTACTACTACTACTACTACCACTACGACTACTACTACTACAACTACGACTACTACTGCTACAACTACTACTGCTACAAAGACTTCTACTACTTCAAGTGCTACTACTACGACTACTTCAATTGCTAATAATACTCCTCGTACTACTTCTACTACCACTACTACTACTATTACTACAACTAGTACTACTACTACTCCGACGGCTACTACAACAATGACTACTAGTACTCCTAATACTTGAAGTACTACAACTACTAAGACAACTACTACATTATTACTAGTACAACTACAAATTCTTCCACTACTGCTACTACTACTACTACTACGAATACTACTACAACTGCTACTTCTACTACTACTGCTGCTACTGTGGCAAGCACTACTACTACAACAACAACTACTACCATTACAACTACTACCACTACTACTATTCGAACCCCTACTCCTACTACTACTACTAGTGTAGCTACTATTACTAATACAACTGCGGGTACTACTGCTACCACAGTTACTACAACTACTCTTAATACTATTACTACTACTACTACTACTACTACTACTACTACTACTACTACTACTACTACTACTACGACTACTACTACTACTACTACTACTATTACTACTACTA
>RXID01011060.1:47500-63021 GCA_005019695.1 Trichopus zeylanicus subsp. travancoricus
TACTACCACTATTACTACTAGCACTACTACTAGCACTACTAGAACTACTAGTACCACTACTACTCCTACTGTTGTTGCTGCTACTACTACTACTACTAGTAGTACTAGTACTACAACTACTACAACAACAACTATAACTACTACTACAACAACAACTACTACTACTTCTACTAGTGCTACAATGAGTACTACTCCTAATACTACTACTATTACTATTAGTACTACTACTGCTATCCCGACTACTACTACTACTACTAAACTTGGTCCTGCTTCTACTATGACTACTACAACTACTACTACCACAACTAGTACTACAACTACTTGTACTACAACTACTACTACTACTTCACCTTAAACTACTACTACTACTACTACTACTTCTACTACTGTGACTGCTGGAACTACTACTCCAACTACATTTGCTATTACTATTGTTGTTGCTGCTACTGCTGTTGCTGTTACTAGACATACTAATCCTTCTACGACTAATAGTGATATTACTTCTTCTTCTTCTTCTTCTACTACTACTACTACTAATACTACTACTACTACTACTACTACTACAACTACTACTACTACTACTATTCCTACTCGTAATAATACGTCTACTACTTCTACTATTATTATTACTACTACTACTACAACTATTACAACTCCAACAACTTCTACTCTCAACTTATTTTACCACTAATAATACTACCACTACTACTATTAAAACTACTACAACTTCTACTTCTACTGCTACTGCTACACCTACTACTACTACTACTACTACTACAGTTGTTGTCGCAACGGCTGCAACTACAATTGCTACTACTACTACATATACTGCTGCTACTACTACTACTACTACTACTACTACTACTAATACTACTCCTACTCCTTCTACTATAACTACGACTACTCCTACTAGTACTACTATGACTACTACAACCCCTACTACTACTCCTTCCCCAACTCCTACCCCTACTACTACTCTAAATACTACAACTATGACTACACCTACTATTATTGCAACTGCTGCTACTAATACTGTTACAAATATGACAATTATAGTTGTTACTACCATAACTAATACTACTCCTTTTACTAGTACTACCACTACTGCTGCTGCTGCTGTTGCTACTACTGCTGCTACTACTACTTCTATTGCTAGTATAATTGCTACTACTACTTCTGCTACTACTACTGCTAATACTACAATTACTAATTCTACTACTACTAATACTAATGCTGCTACTGCTGCACCTGCTATTGTTGTGGCTACTACTACAACTCCTACTACTAGAACTACTACTTTTTTACAGTTGTGCTTCTACTACTACCACTACTACTACTGCTGCTAATGCTACTATTGCTATTGATACTACCACTTCCACCTCTTGTACAAATGCTACTACTACCACTCCTATTTCTACTACTAGTATTACTATTGCTACTGTCGTCGATACCGCTACTACTACCATTGATAGTACTACTGCAACTACTAATGTCACTACTTCTACTCGCACAACTACTGCAATTAGTACTACTACTACTACAATTGCTACTACTACTATTGCTACTACTACTAGTTCTACTACTACTTTCGCTACTACAACTACTACTACAACTCCAGCTACTACTACTTCGATGACTACTACTACTATGGCCACTACTACTTTTGCTACTACTATTAATGGTGCTGATGCTGCTACTCCGATTAGTACAACAACAACTACTACTACTTCTATGACTACTACACTACAACTACTACTGCTTCTACTACTATAGCTACTACTAATACTACTATTACTACTACTACTACTCCTCCTCCTCCTCCTAATACTACTACTAATACTACAACTATTGCTACACCTATTTTAACTATTACTACTACTACCACTACAGCTACTATTGCTACTACTACTACTGCTGCTGTTGTCGCTACTACAACTGCTACTATTAGCACCACCACTACTACTACTGCTGATACCACTACTACTACTACTGCTACTGCTACCAATACTACCACTATTAGCACCACTACTACTATTACTAGCACCACTACTACTTCTATTGTGCTACCACTACTACTACTATTAGCATCGCTACTACTATTACTACTACTATTACTTTTACTACCACTACTACTTGTACTACTACTACTACTACAACAACAACAACTACTACTACTACTACTTCTAGTATTCTTGCTCCTATTGCTACCATGACTACTACTACTACTACTACTATGACATCTTCTCCTACTATTGATGCCTCTACTGCTGCTGCTACTACTATAACAACAACTACTACTATTACTACTACAGTAACAACAACTACTACTACTACGACATCTACTGCAACTACTGCTACTTCTACTACTACTACTACTACAACAACAATAACAACTACTAGTATTCTTGCTCCTATTGCTACCATGACTACTACTACTACTACTACTATGACATCTTCTGCTACTATTGATGCCCATACTGCTGCTGCTACTACTACAACAACAACTACTACTATTACTACTACAGTAACAACAATAACTACTACTACTACATCTGCTGCAACTACTACTACTTCTACTACTACAACTACTACTACTACTACCACTGCTATTGTTGTTGTTGCTGCTGCTCCTACTACTACTACTACTATAACTACTACTCCTGCTGCTACTACTGCTACTCCTGCTGCTACTGCTACTACTACCACTACTACTACTACTACTACTACTACTACTACTACTACTACTACTACTACTACTACAATAACAATAACAACTGCAACTACTGCTATTACTGCTACTTCTGCTACTACTCGTCGTCCTGATACTACTACTACAAATACTACTACTACTATAGCTACTACTTCTGCTACTATAAATACTACTAAAACTAACACTAGTGCTACAATACGACTATTACTAATAGTAATAGTACTACTACTATTATGAATACTACAACTACTACTAATTTTGCTACTACTGTTGCTACTACTACTGTTACTACTACTACTGCTGCTACTTCTACTACTAATACTGCTACTACAACTGTAACGACTATTACTGCTAATGCTACTAGTACTATTGCTACTTTTTCTACAACCATTACCACTATCACTTCTACGATTAAAACTACTACTATTTCTGCTACAATGACTACTACTGCTGCTGCTGCTACTACTACTACTACTACTACGAATGCTATTGCTGCTATAATAGCTACTACCACTATAATTGTTGCTACTACTGCTAATACTACTACTACTAATCAGGTTATGCCTAATACTACACCAACAACTACAATTTCTCCTACAACAATTCCTACTCCTACTACTAGTCCACCTACTACTACTACTACTGCAACTACTACTATTGCTATTGGTACTACTACTCCTTCTGCTGCTGCTACTACTACTACTACTTCTAGTACTAGTACTACAATTAGTCATACTACTACTACTGCTGGTACGACTATCGCTACTACTACTACAATAATAACTACTACTTCTACAACTATTATTACTACTACTTCTACTTCTAATACTTCTGCTACTATGACCATTACTACTACAACTGCTACTACTACTACTATAATTGATGCTACTACTATAGCTACTACTACTATGACTACTACTACAGCTACCATTACTACTACTGCTAATATTACAACTACTACTACAACTGCTACTATTGCTAGTCTACAGCAACTACTATTACTTCTACTACTATTGTTACTATAACCACTTCTATTTCTACTACTATTACTACTACTCCAATTGCTACTATTACTACTATTACTACTACAATGACTATTACTACTACTACAACTACTCATACTACTTCTACTACTACTACTATGACTACTCAAACTTCTAGTGCTAGTCAAACTCCTAGTACTACTACTATTTTTGCAACTACTTATGCTAGTAATACTACTACCACCAAACAATTTTTGTACTACTACTAATACTACTGCTACTACTAATACTTCTCCCACTACTATTACTACTACTTCTATTACTACTACTGCTGGTACTCTTACTAGCACTACTGTTGCTTCAACTCTCATTGCTATTGCTAGTACAAGTACTACTACTACTATTAGTACTATTGCTACTACTTCTACTACTATTATAGCTACACTACTACTACTACTTTTGCTGCTACTGCTATGACTGCTACTACTACAACTATTCCTACTACAGCAACAACTGCTACCACTGCTATGACTTCTTCTACTGCTGCTGTAGGAAATAGCTATAGGAGTTGTAGAAGCATTGGTAGCAATAGCAGTAACAGTGGTTGCAGTAGTAGTAGTAGTAGTAGCAGTAGAAGTAGTACTAGCAGTAGTAGTCGAAGGAGGGGTAGTAGTAGAAGTAGTAGTGGTAGTTGTAGTAGTAGTTGTTGCAGTAGCAGTAGTAGCATTAGTAGTAGCAGTAGTAGTAGGAGTACTTATAGGATAGGCATTTTGAGTCATGGTAGCTGTAGTAGTATTGGAAGTAGTAGTATAGTTGGAATAGTAGTAGTAGAAGATTATTTGGAGTACTAGAAGCTACCGTAGTATGACTAGTAGTAGGAATGGAAGCAGTAATAGCAATAGTAGCAGCAGCAAAAGTTGTTGTAATATTGGCAAGAGTAGTACTAGTATAGTAGTAGTTGTAGAAGTAGTAGTAGTAGTAGTAGCAGCAGCAGTAGTAGTAACTATAGTAGTAGTAGTAGTAGCAGTAGCAGTAGTGTAGTAGTAACTATAGTAGTAGTAGCAGTAGTAGCAGTAGTAGCAGTAGTAGTAGTTATAACAGTAAAAATAGTAGCAGTTGCAATAGTTATAGCAGAAGTAGTAGTAGTTGTACTAGTAGTAATAGTAGTAGTAGTAGTATTAGTAGTAGTAGTAGTAGTAGTAATAGTAGTGGTAGTTATAGCAGTAGGAGTGGGAGCAGTAGTAGTAGTGGTCGTTGTCATTGTAGTATGAGAGGTAGCAATTGTTGGAGAAGTAGTAGGAGTAGTAGGAGTAGTAGTAGTACTCATAGTAGTAGGAGGAGTAGCAAAAGTAGTAGTAGCAGTAGTAGTACAAGTAGTAGAGGAGTAGTAGTAGTAGGAGCAGTAGTAGTAGTGGTTGTAGCAGTAGTAATAGTAGTTTGTTATAGTTGTAGCAGTAGTGGAAGTAGCAGTCGGAGTATTCCTAGTTTTCATAGTAGTAGTAGTAGCAATAGTAGTAGCGGTAGCAGTAGTAGTTATTGTAGTAGGAGTAGTAAAAGTAGTAGTTATTGTAGCAGTAGTAGTTGTAGTATTGGTAGTAATAGCAATAGTAGTTGGACTAGTAGTAGCAGTGGGAGTAGTAGCGGCTGTAGTAGTAGCTATGGATGTAGGAATTATAGCAGTAGTAGCAGTAGCAGTAGTAGTGATCGTACAGTAGTTGGATAAGTCATAGTAGCAGTAGTAGTACAAGTTATAGTAGTAGGAGTAGTTGAAATAGTAGTGGTAGTAGTGGTAGTAGTAGCAGTAGAGGCAGTAGTAGCGGCATTAGGAGTTGCAACAATAGTGGAAGTGTCATAGTAGTGGAAGTAGTATTAGTAGTAGTAGTAGTACTAGTAGTAGCAGTAGTAGTAGTAGTAGTAGGAGTAGCAGTATTAATAGCAGTAGAAGTAGCAACAGAAGTGGCGGTAGCCCAAGTTATAGCAGTAGTAACAGTTGCAGTAGTAGTCACAGTTGTAGCAGTAGCAACAATAGTAGTAGCCGTAGTAGTGGCAGTAGTAGCAGTAGTAGCAGTTGCAGTAGCAGCAACAACAATAGTAGTAGCAGTAGTTGAAGTAGTAGTAGTTGTATGAGTAGCAATGGGAGTAGTAGCTATAGTAGTTGTATTGGTAGAAGTAATAGTAGTAGGAGTAGTAGTAGTAGCTATAGTTGGAGGTGGAGAAGTTGGAGTACTAGCAGTAGCAGCAGTATGGGTAGTTGTTTGAGTAGTCGTAGTAGTGGCAGTAGTAGCAGTAGCAGCAGCAGCAATAGCAGCAGTAGTAGTAGTATAGTTATTGTTGTTGTTGTTATAGTAGTAGTAGTAGTAATAGTAGTTGTAGCAGTAGCAATAGCATTAATAGTAGCAGCAGTAGTAGTAGTAGTTGTAGTAGTAGTGGCCGTTGTAGTAGTAGTGGCCATAGTAGTAGTAGTAGTCAGCAGGAGTTGTAGTAGTAGTAGTAGCTGTAGTAGTAACAACAGCAGTAGTAGTATTGATTGCTGGAGTAGTAGTAGGAGTAGCAGCAACTGTAGTAATAGTTGTTATTGTTGTAGTAGTACAAGTAGTCATTGTAGTAGTTATGGTAAGTGAAGTAGTAGGACTAGTAGGTAGTAGTAGTAGTAGCAGTAGCAATAGTAGTAATAGTAGCAGTAGTAATGTAGTTGTAGTAGTATTAGTAGTAGTATTAGCAATAGTTGTAGCAATAGTAGTAGTAGTAATAGTAGCAGAAGTATTAATAGTAGCAGTATTTATTACAGTCGTAGTAGCAGTAGCATTAGTATCAGTAATTGTAGTAGTAGCAGTAGTTATAGTAGTAATAGTAGTAGTAGTAGTTATTGTAGCAGTAGTTATAGCAGTAGTAGTTGTTGTTGTAGTCATGATAGTAGTAGTAGCAGGAGTAGTAGTAGTAGCTATAGTAGTATTAGTAGTAGCAGTAGTAATAGTAGTAGCATAAGCAATTTTAGTAGTAGTAGCAGCAGTAGCAGTAGTAGTAGTAGTAGTAGTTATAGTAGTAGTAGTAGCAGGTATAGTAGTAGTAATAGTAGTAGCAACAACAATATTAGTAGTTTTAGCAGTAGTAGTAGTTTCAACAGCAGTAGTTGTAGTAGTAGTAGTAGTTTTTGATGTAGTAGTAGTAGTTATTATCGTGGTAGTATTAAGAAAAATTATAGTTGGAATAGTAGTAGGAGTAGGAGTTTGAATAGGTGTAGTAGAAATAGTAGTTGTAGTAGCAGCAGTAGTAGTTACAAAAGTAATAGTCGTACTAGTAGTTGGAGGAGGTGTAGACGTAGTAGTAGTAGTTATTGTTGTTATAGTTGTAGAAGTAGTAGTAGTGGTGGTAGTAGTCGTAGAAGTAGCCATCGAGTAGTAGTACAAGTAATAATAGGAGTAGCAATCGTAGTAGTAGGGGTAGCAGTAGTAGTAGAAGGAGTAGTAGTAGCAGTAGTAGGAGTAGTAGAAGTAGTAGAAGTAGTAGAAGTAATAGTAGTAGTAGCAATAGGAGTAGTAGTAGCAGTGGCGGTAGTTGTAGTAGTAGTAGTAATAGTAGCAACAGTAGTAGTTGAAGTACTAGTAGCAGTAATAATAGTTGCAGTAAAAGGAGCAGTAGTTGTAGTAGTAGTACTCATTATAGTAGTTGAAGTAGTTATAGTAGTAGTTGTAGTAGTGGTAGTACAAATAGCAGTAGAAGTAGTATTAGTAGTAGCAATAGTTATTGTAATAAGAGTTGATGTAGGTGTGGAAGTAGTAGTAGAAGTTGGGGTAGTGGAAGTGGCAATAGAAGTATTAGTTGTTGTTGTATTAGTAGTAGTAGCAGTAGTGGCAATTGCAATTGCAGTAGTACTAGAAGTAGTAATAGGAGTAGCAGGAGTAGTAGTTGCAGTAGTAGTAGTAGTAATAGTAGTAGTAGTGATAGGAGTAGAAGTAGTGGTAGCAATCGTAGTGGTAATATTAGTAGTAGTAGTAGTAGTAGTAGTATTAGTAGTAATAGGTATAGTAGTAATAGTAGTAGTAGTAGTAGTAGTGGTATTAGTAGTAATAGTTATAGTAGTAGTAGCAGTAGTAGTAGCAACAGAAGTACTAGTAGTAGTAGTAACAGTAGTGGTAGTCGTAGAAATAGTACTAGTAGCATTAGTAGTAGTAGTACTTGTTGTTGTTGTTGTAGTAGTAGTAGTAGTTGTGCTAATGGAGCAATAGAAGTTGTAGTAGTTGGAGTAGTAGTTATAGAAGTTGTAGTAATAGTAGTTGTAGCAGTAATGCTAGTAATTGTAGTAATAGTAGTAGGAGTAGTGGTAATAGTAGTAGTTGTAGTAGTATTAGTATTAGTAGTAGTAGTTTTAGCAGTAGTACGAGTAGGAGTAGGAGTCAAAGTAGGGGTCATAGTAGCAGTAGTAAGAGTAGTAGTAGTTGTTGTAATGGCATGAGTAGGAGTAGGAGTAGTAGTTGTTGTTGTTTTTATTGCAGAAGAAAGTATTAGTAGTAGTCATAGTAGTAGAATTAGTTGAAGTGGTATTAGTAGTAGTAGTATTTGTGGTATTATTATTAGTATGAGTAGTAATATTAGAAGTAGTATTGGTAGTAGTAGTAGTAAGAGTAGGAGTTGGAGTAATAGTAATTGGAGGAGTTGTAGTAGTAGTAGTAGGAGTAGTTGTAGTAATAGGGGTTGGAGTAGAGTAGTATCAGTAATACAAGTAATAGAACTAGTAGTAGTAGTAATAGTAGCTGCAATAATAGTAGCTATTATAGTACTAGTGGTAGTAGTAGTTGCAATAGGAGTAGTAGTGGTAATAGTAGTAACAATAGTAATAGTGCTAGAAGTGGCAGTAGTAGTGGTAGTTGTAGTAGAAGTAGTAGCAGTAGTAGTAGTAGTAGTACTAGTTATAGTAGTTGTAATTGTCAGAACAATAGTAGGAGTAGGAGTTGGAGTTGGAGTGGCAGTCCTAGTTGTAGTTGTAGTAGTCGTCGTAGGTGTAGTAGGAGTAGAAATAGAAGTAGCAGCTATAGCTACAGTAATAGTAGAACTAGTAGTAGTAGTAGGGGGAGTCATAGTAGTAGTAGCAGCAGCAGTAGTAGTAGTAGTGGTAGTAGCAGTGGTTGTAGAAATGATAGTAGCAGTAATAACAGATGTAATAGCAGTAGTAGGAGTAGTAGTTGTAGTAGAAATAGTAGTAGTAATAGCATTAGAAGTACTTGTAGCAATAGTAGTAGTAATAGCATTAAAAGTACTTGTAGCAATAGTAGTAGTAATATTAGTCGCAGAAACGGCAATTGTGGTTGCAGTGGTACTAGTTGTAGTAGTACTACTACTCATAGTATTAATAGTAGTATTAATGCTAGTAGTAGTAGTAGCAAAAGAAGTACTAGGAGTGGTAGTAGTCATAGTAGTGGTAGCAGTAGTAGGAGTAGTAGTAGTAGCAGTAAGAGTAGAAGTAGTAGTAGTTGGAGTAGTGGAAATAGTAGGAGTAGCAGTTGTAGTTGAAGTTGTAGTAACAGTCGTAGTCATAGTAGTAGTAGAATTAGTAGTAGTAGTAGTTGTTGTTGTTGTAGTAGTAGGAGTTATCGTTGTAGTAGTAGTAGTAGAAGCAGTTACAGTAATAGTGTAGTAGTTGTAGTTGTTGTCATTGTAGTGGCAGTGGTAGTAGCAGTTGTAGTTGTAGTAGTAGTAGTTGTTGTTGTTGTCATTGTAGTAGTAATAGCAGGAGTTGTAGTAGAAGTAGTAGTAGGAGCAGCAGCAGCAGAAGTAGTAGTATTAGTAGTCATTGTAGTATTAGCAGTAGCACTAGTTGTAAATAGCATTAACAGTAGTAGTAGTAGTAATAGTAGTAGTAGTCGTTATAATGGCAGCAATTATAGTTGCAGTAGTAGGAGTAATAGTTATAAAAGTAGTAGTAATATTAGTAGTAGCAGTAGTACTACTAATAGTAGTAGTAGTACTAGTACTAGTAGCAGTAGTAGTTGTAATAATAGTAGTAATAGTAGTAGTAATAGTAGTATTGTAGTAATAGCCATAGTAGTAGCCGTAGGTGTAGAAGTAGCTGTAGGAGTTGGACTAGGAGTGGTAGTAGTAGTAGTAGTATTACTACTAGTAGTAGTACTAGCAGTAGTAGGAGTAGGAGTAGGAGTAGGAGTAGTGGTTGCTGTAGTTAGAGTAAGAGTAGTAGTAGTGGCAAGAGCAGTAGTAGTTGTAGTAGTGGTATAAGTTGTAGTAGTATTATTGCAGTAGTAGGGGTAGGAGTGGGAGAAACAATAATTGGAGTAGTGGTAGTAGTAGTGGTCGTAGGAGTAGTAGCAATAGTTGGAGTTGGTGTAGGAGTAGTAGAACTTGTGCTAGTAATAGAAGTAATAGCAGTAGTAGCAGCTGCAACAGTAGTAGTGGTAGTAATAGTAATAGTACTAGTAGTTGTAGTAGTAGCAATAGGAGTAGTAGTGGTAATTGGAGTAACAGTAACAATAGTAGTAGTGGTAGCAGTAGTAGAAATAGTAGTAATAGTTGTAGGAGTATTAGTAGTTGTAGTACTTGTAGCGATTGTACCTGTCGGAGGAGTGGTAGGAGTAGTACTTGGAGTAGGAATCATAATACGAGTTGTAGTAGTAATATTAGCACTAGTAGGAGTAGTAGTAACAGCAATAGCCAGAGTAGTAGTAGTAGTAGTAGTAGTAGTAGTAGTAGTAGCAGCAATAGTAGTAGTAGTATTAGAAGTCATTCTAGCTTTAGTAGTAGTACTAGTAGTAGTAGTAGAAGTTGGAGTAGTAGCATTAGTAGTACTTGTAGTATTAGTAGTAGTTGTAGAGGTAATAGTAGTAGTATTAGTAGGAATAGCAGCAATAATAGTTGTAGTAGTAGGAGTAGCAGTTGTAGAAGTAATACTAATAGTAGCACAAGCTGTACTATTAGTAATAGTAGTAGTAGTAGTAATAGTAGTAGTGGCAATAGTAGTAGTAGTAGTAGTTGTTGTTGTTGTTGTTGTTGTTGTCGTTGTTGTTGTTGTAGTAGTAGTAGTAGTAGTAGTAGTAGTAGTAGTAGTAGTGGTTGGTGTAGTAGTAGTAGTAATAGTAGTAAAAGTAGTAGTAATAGTTGTAGTAGTAGTAGTAGTAGTAGTAGTAGTAGGAGCAGCAGCAGTAGTACGAGTAGCAAAAGTAGTTGGTGTAGAAATTGTAGTAGTAGTAGTTGTCATTGTTGCAGTGGTAGTAGTAGTAGTAATAGTTGTACTAGTAGTAGTAGTAGTAGCAGTAGGTAGTATTATGAGTGGAAGTGGCAGTAGTAGTAGTTGTAGTAGAAGTAGTAGCAATGGTTGTAGCAGTAGTAGTAGTAGGAAAAATTGTGCTACTTGTAGTTGTAGTAGCAACAATAACAACAACAATAGCAGTATTTTTAGTTATAGTTGTAGCAGTTTTAGCAGCCCTAGTAGTAGAAGTTGTAGTAGTTGTTGTAGCAGTAGTAGTAGTTGCGGTAGTAGTAGTTGTGGTAGTCGCAATAGTAGTAATAGCAGTTGTCATGGCAATAGCAATAGTAATAGTAGTAGTAGTAGTAGCAGTAGTTGCGGTAATAGTTGTAGTAGTAGTAGTAGTAGTATCAACAGCTGTAGTAGTATTAGTCATAATAGTGGCAGTAGTAGAGTAGTAATAGTAGTAGTAATAGTGGGGGTAGCACTAGTAGTAGTAGTAGTAGTAGTAGCAAAAGTGGTTGCAGTAGTACAAGTAGTAGTAGTAGCAAAAGCAGTAACAGTAGTTGTAGCATCCGTGGTAGTAGTAGTCGTGTTAGGAGTAGAAGTAGTTGTAGATGTAGTAGTAGCAGCAGTAGCAATAATAGTAGTAGCAGCAGTAGTAGTAATAGTAGTGGTTGCGTTAGTTGTCGGAGTGGTAGTAGTTGGAGTAGTAGTAGCAATAGTAGCGACAGTTGTAGTAGTAGTGTCTTTAGTAGTAGAAATAGTAGTAGTAGTAGTAGTTGCGGAAGTAGTAGCAATAGTAGCTGTAATAGTCACAGTAGTAGTTGTAGCAATAGCAGTAGTGGCAGTAGTTGTAGATGTATTAGTAAGAGTAATAGTAGTAGTAGAAGCTGTAGTTGTAGTAGTAGTAGTCGCAGTAGTAGTAGTAGTAGTATTCATAGCAAAAGTAATAGTAGAAGTAGAAGCAGTGGCCATCGTAGTAGCTATCGTAGTAGTAGCAGTAGTTGTAGTAGTAGTAGGTGTAGTTGCTATAGTAGTAGTAGCAGTAGCAAAAGCAACAACAACAGTAGTAGTAGTAGTAGCAGAAGTCAAAGTACTCGAAGCTATAGTAGCAGTAGTAGTACTATTAGTAGTGGTAGCCACAGTACTTGTAGTAGAATTAGTAGTTTTTATGACAGCAACAACAACAAAAGTAGCAGCAACAGTAGTAGTAGTGATAGTAGCAGCACCAAGAGGAGTCGTAGTAGTAGTAGTAGTAGTAGTAGTTGTGGTGGTGGTAGTAGTAGTAATAGTAGTAGTAGCAGTGGTAGTAGTTGGGGTCCTAACAGCAGTAGCTGTGGTAACAAAAGTAGTAGCATTTGTACTAGTAGGTGCAACAATGGTACTACTACTTGTAGTAGTTACAATTGTAGTTGTAGTTGTAGTAGTACTAGAAGTATTAGTTGTAGTAGTAGTAGCGGGAGTAGCACTTGTAGTAGTAGCAGTAGTAGAGAAATTAGTAGTAGTAGTACAAATAGTAGTAGTAGCAGAAGTAGTAGTAGTAGGAGTAGCAGCCATAGTAGTAAGAGTCGTATTAGGAGTGGGGGAAGTAGTTGTAGATGTAGTAGTAGTAGCTGCAGCAACAACAGCAACAAGAGCAGTAGGAGTAGTAGCAGTAGTATTAGTAGTAGTAGAGTAGCAATAGTAATAGTAGTAGCAGCAATGACCACAGTAATGGTAGTAGTTGCAGTTGTAGTAGCAGTAGTAGCAGTAATAGTAACAATGGGAGCTTTAGTAGAACTAGTAGTAGTAGTCATAGCAAAAGTTGTAGCAGTAGTACAAGTAGTAATAGAAGTAGAAGCAGCAGCAGTAGCCGTAGCAGTCATAGTAGCAGCAGTTCTAGTAGTTGTAAGAGATGTAGTAGTAGTATTAGTAGTGGTAGTAGCAGCAGTAGCGACAATAATAGGAGCCACAACAACAATAGTAGTAGGAGTAGCAGCAGTAGTACTCAAAGCTATAGTAGTAGTAGACATTGTATTAGAAGTCATACCGGCAGTACTAGTAGTAGTCATATTAGTTGCAGCAGTAGTAGTAGTGGTAGCAGCAGTAGTTGTTGTGGTTGTGACAGCAGCAGCAGCAGTAGCAGTAGCAATAATAGTAGCGGCAACAATAGTAGTAGTCCTATAAGTTTTTGTAGTAGCAGTAGAAGTAATAGCAGCGGTAGTAGTAGTTGTGGTAGCAGCAGCAACATCTGTAGTAGAAGAAGCAGTGCAGTTATAGTAGTAGCAGCAACAGTAGTACTACTACTACTAGTAGCAATTGTAGTAGTAGTTGTAGCAATAATAATAGTAGTAGTATTTAGTTGTAGTGTTACTAGAAGTAGTGGTACTAGTAGTAGTTGTTGTTGTGGTAGTAGTAATAGTAGTAGTACTAGAAGTAGTAGTAGCAGTAGTCGTAGCTGTAGCAGTAGTAGTAGTACAAGTAGCAGTAGTAGCAGTTGTAGTAGTAATAGTAGAAGTAGTAGTAGCAGAAGTGATAGTAGTAGCAATACTAATCGTAGTAGTACTAGCAGTAGCAATAGTAGTTGTTGTAGTAGTAGTTGGAGTAGTAGTACTAGCAGTAAGAGTAGTAACAGCAGTAGTAGTTGTAGTAGCAGCAGCAATAACAACAATAGTAGTAGTAGTAGTAGTAGTAGTAGTAGCTGTGGCAATAACAACCGTAGTAGTAGTAGCAGTAGTATTAGTAGCAGTAGTAGTAGTAGTAGTAGTAGTAGTAGTAGTAGTAGCAGTAGCTGTAGCAGCAGTAGTAGTACTAGTAGTAGTAGTAGTAGTAGTAGTAGGAGTAGTATTAGTAGTAAGAGTAGTAGCAATAGTAGCAATAGTAGCAATAGTAGCAGCAGTAGTAGCATTAGTAGTAGTAACAGCGGCAGTTACAATAGTTGTAGTAGTAGTAGTTGCCGTAGCAGTAGCGGTAGCCATCGTTGTAGCGGTAGTAGTAGAAGTAGTAGCTGTAGCTTGTGTATTAATAGTAGTAGTAGTACTAATAGTAGTAGTTGTTGTTGTTGTTGTTGCTGTTGTAGTAGTGGTAGTAGTAGTAGTAGTTGTGGTAGTATTAGTAGTCTTAGTTAGTAGTAGTAGTTGAAGTAGTAGTAGTAGTAGTAGTATTAGTAGCATTAGTAGTAGCAGCAGTAGCAATAGTAGTAGTAGTAGCAGCAGCAGCAGCAGTAGTAGTGGCAATAGTGGCAGCAGCAGCAGTAGTAGTAGCAGTAGTTGTCGTAGTAGTAGTAGTAGTAGTAGTTGTTGTTGTAGTTGTAGTAGTAGTATTAGTAGTAGTAGTAATAGTATTAGGAGTACTCGTACTAGTAGTAAAATTAGTTGTAGTAACTGTAGTAGCAGTAATAACAACTGTAGCAGTAGTAGCAGTAGGAGTAGTTCTGGTACGTAACATAATAGTAGTAGGAGTAGTAGTTGTAGTATGTAAAGTAATTGTAGTACTAGCAACAGCAGTAGTAGGAGTAGTAGTATTAGTAGTAGTTGTGGTAGTAGTAGTAGTAATAGTAGCATTTGTAGTAGTAGTAGTAGCAGTAGCAACTGTTGTAGTAGTAGTAGTAGTGGTAGTAGTAGTATTAGTCGTAATAGTACTAGTACTAGTAATAGCATTACGAGTAGCACTAGTGGTAACAGTAGTGGCAATAGCAGTGATAGTAGTATTAGTAGAAGTAGCACCAACAATACTAGTTTTTGTTGTAGTAATAACTATAGTAGAAGTAGTAGCAGTAGTAGCAGCAGTACTAGTTATTGTTGTAGTAATAACTATAGTAGAAGTAGTATTAGTATTGCTAGTAGCAGCAGCAGTTGTAGTAGCTGTAGTTGTTGCAGCAGTAGCAATAGCAGTAGTTGTAGTAGAAGTAATAGTGGTAGTAGCAGCATAAGCCATAGAAGTTTTGGTAGTAACAGAGGTAGTGCTAGTAGCATTAGCGCAATAGTAGTAGCAGCAGCAGTAGTAGTAGTAGGAGTAGGAGTAGGAGTAGCAGCAGCAGCAGCAGTAGCAGTAGTAGTAGTAGTAGTAGTAGTAGTAGTAGTAGTACAGTAATGGCAGTTGTAGTAGTAATAGTAGAAGTGGTTGTAGTAGAAGTAGTAGGAGTAGTAGTAGTAGTAGGCGGCGAAGTAATAGTAGTAGTAGTAGCGGTAGTACTAGTAGTAGTTGGCGTAGTAGTTGTAGTAGTAGTAGTAATAGATGTAGCAGTTGTTGTAGAAGTTGTTGTCATAGTAGCATTCATAATAGTAGTAGTTGTAGTAGTTTTAGTAGTAGTAGTTGTTACAGTAGCTGTAGCAGTAGCACTAGTAGTAGTTGTAGTAGTAGCAATAGTAGCAATAGTAGCAACAGAAGTAGTAGTGGCAGTAGCAGTTGTAGCAGCAGTAGTAGTAGTAATAGTAGTACTAGCACTAGTAGTAGTAGTAACAATAGAAGTTGCTGTACTAGTAGTGTTTGTAGTACCTCCAACAGTAGTAGTAGCAGGAGTAGTAATAGTACTAGTAAAATCAGTAGCAGTAGTAGTTGTGGTAGAAGAAGCAGCAGTAGTAACAACGACAGTAGTAGTAGTAGTTGTAGTAGTAGTAGAAGTAGCAATAGTAGTAGCAGTAGTTGTAGTAGC
>RXID01011061.1:0-10057 GCA_005019695.1 Trichopus zeylanicus subsp. travancoricus
CGGTGCCCACCGTCGTCCGGCTGTGGGTTCTGTGTTGCATGCCTTTGGCCATCTGTGTTGCATGGAGCCTGTCAGGTGCTCCCTTGTGTTCTTGATAAGCAGCTTGATTTCAGATTGCTGCTCCTTGTCATAGTCTGCACATGCTATGTCCTTGAGAGTTCCGTTGGTGTGGTCGTAGAGTTCTTGTATGATGAATCCCGGGTACGCGGTACGCCTTGGTACTTGCTCACCCTGTGGGATGTAGTGAACCACACAGTTGTGCATGACGCTCTCTGCAGGGACTACCTCAGTATGGAAACTATAGAACAGTTTCCTTGTATCCCTGGATTCTCTTGGACTCCCTTCTTCTGTGAGTGCTTCCTTTGGGCGGTACAGCCATTGTCCTATGAGGGACACCTGTCCTCCTTTGTCTTGGAAAATCCCCTTGATAATAATTACAGAGGGGTTTTCATATATCGATTCGGGTGCCAGTAGTACCTCGTCATGAAGATGGTAGTTTTTGCCATCCAGGCTGAATGCGAGGTAGTGTAGTTTCTCCTCTGGGCCCCTTCCGGAGGTTAGAACCGCCGCTCCTACGGGCTTTGCTGGGTACTCCTCTTGTGCCAGGGGGGAAGTACTTGTTGTTGGGGTAATGGAGCTTTGCCCGTTGGTATGCTTAGTGCACCCTTCCTTTTGCGGTTGGCATCCTTCCTCGAGTTCCTGTAGGACATATATGACTTCATGTTGTATGAGTGGGCGGAGGGAGTTGTGGAGGTTCTGAGGATCCTCAGCTTCTGAGATACTGTATATGGCATCACTCTGGTCCTCTCCTTCCTGCACAGATATTAAGTCATAATTTTCTGGAACATCTAGTTGCTCGAAGATGGCAACCTGTTTTACGTTCTTTCTATCATTAGGGCATTCTCTGGCGAAATGCCCCATGTCTCCGCAGAGGTAGCACTTGCAGCGTCTGTTGCGCACAAGGTGCTTCCTTCTTTCAATGCGCACGTGGGTGTCGTGCGGCTTTCCTTTGTATGTCTTCGCCTTTCTGACCCCGTACTTCTTTTCTGTGGTGTAGTAGCCTGGGATCGGGATCTTGCTACAGAAGGAAAGATCCTTGAGGGATCTTTTGAATGCGGCGTCTTTGCATTCCTCCTCCAGGTATTTGTAGGCGAATAGTATCCTGGGTATTACCCCGATGTTTACTCCAGGATACCTCTGGTCGAAGGCCGCCTTCATTCTTCGGCCAATGTCTCCCGGCATTTTTAACCAGAACTTCTCAGATAGCTCCGTTCCTATAAACAACCTTCTAGTTTTGGTAGCTAACCTGAGGTAGTCATTCATGTATAAAATGATATCTTTCATGTTTGTACATGAAAGTCTTTCCAAGTCCCGGTATGCCGTGTCTTGAGCCAAGGTTGAACCTTGGGCTGGATCCTCCAATGAGAAGACCCTTCTTTTCTGGGAAAGGATGTTTTGAGTGCCATCCCTTCCTCCTCCGGCTGCAATAATGGCTTGGTATTCTTCGCCATATAGCATACGCCATTGTACCCATGCAAGCCTGGTTGTTTCCCCTAGGAGGTTTTCCATGTATTCAATCTTGTCTCGCGCATCAGTGAATCCTTGCGCGGCAACATGGTTCCTCGTGATGGTTTCCCATCTTGCAAATGTTTCCTCAAATAGCCCGAGCTGGTCGGGTATTATCAAGAGGGCTCCTTCGTTCTGCTGTGCGGACGGTAGGGTCCACCTTTCATTGTTGAAGCCTCTTTGGAAACTTCCTTGGTTCCGCTGCCCAGACTCTGTTGTTATTCTGGATATTGCTGGAGTATTGTTGGCCGCTGGTGGGTAACCTGGGGGTCCTGGTTCCATTGAAGCATCTGTGGGGGGCATGTACGGCCCGCTCGGAGATGTTGCCGAGGTTAGTGTACTTGTGTACAACCTCTCAGATAGCCTTTGGGCTAGTTTCCGCAGGGCAGGGTACTCCATCTCCGGTACTTCCTCTTCAATGCCTGCTGCAATAACATTAGCACTATGAGGGGGACAAGTGTTACCTTCTTCCTCATGCTTTTTAGAAAGTATGCTGGCTGGTTCCTCCTCATCAGGCTCTTTCCTGTCATCTACGTCTCCCCATCCAGTTGGTTCGAGGGGGCCATAGTAGAATGACTCTGGGGGAGTGTATTTGACATAGTAGTCGTACTTCCCACTAGGCTCCCCTAGTGTGTCCCAGACTTCATCTGGTTGTTGGGAAAGCACGTCCCTTC
Source organism: Trichopus zeylanicus subsp. travancoricus (assembly GCA_005019695.1). Lineage (NCBI taxonomy): Eukaryota > Viridiplantae > Streptophyta > Magnoliopsida > Dioscoreales > Dioscoreaceae > Trichopus > Trichopus zeylanicus. The sequence goes on from RXID01011061.1 coordinate 2,241, forward strand.
TGCCTTCAGGAGGATCTTCATCCTCGTCGGGATATACATCCCACTTTGGGGCTCTGAGTGGATATTCCATCTCTCCTTCTCCTTGAGGGAACCCCTCTTTACAGAGCTGATGAAAGTAACTTTCGTCGTCACTTTCCTCTTCATCTTCCTCCAGTAGGACGGCAATTATATGAGGAGTTCTGAGCTCCTCTTCGTCATTGAATGCCTCCTCATCTCTTGGGAGGTAGCAGGATCTTCTTGGCATTTCTGCCGGCTTGTAGCTTCCGAACCGCAGAGAGATGCTCCCATCAAGGAGGCTCCTGCTCATGACCTCCTCAGGTTGAGTCGGTGCGGAGAGCTTCGTTGGCCGGACAGTCCAGCTGCGTCCTTGCAGTGCCTCTGCTGAGTACCTACGTCCTGGGAGGGCGTGTACTCCGTGGCTTGCTAGGTAGTCGACGACTCCTTGAATTTCGTAGGCAAAGCCTACGTTTGGGGTATTCGAGAGCCTTCCTACCATGCCTCGAGTGATTAATAAATTGGACTCACCACTTTGCCAGTTCTCGTATCCCTTAGTTAGGATAGAGACTTGTACGTGCTTGTAGAAGTCCATGACAGTCATCATGACGTTTGGTATCACGTATACCAGTTGACTGCCTTTTGCTAGGTCCACCTCCATCGTGGCCAGTAGTGCTTTGTCTCCTTCCCACCGGTTGTCGCGGAAGACGACCAGAGCCATGGTACCAACCTCCTGTCGGTGTAGGATCTGAAGTCGAAGTTGCAGCACACTGAGGTGTATGTACTGCATCCCGCTTTGCCGTAGTTGGTGGTAGCTTGCCTCCTGTATGAATGGGAGGTCTACCTGGTCATTGTTGACACAGAGGATTGCCTCCTCCGATCTATGTGTGTACACCCGATGGTGCACGTCGTCCCTCCGGGAGTGGTACAGAACCTCCGCTGGAACTATGGCAGCTCTCTCCTGCATTGATAGTTTTAATTGTACCTGAGGATCGATTTGCTGCTCTAGTGTGTTTTGCGGGGTATTTCTCCCCATCAGGAGTCTACCCATTCTCCTAGTTGTTTGTTGAGCCGTATGAAGGTGCCTGTGGCTCCTCCGGTATCCCCGAATCTGATCTTCGCACATCGGAGATGGTGCTGGGATAGGTAGCCCTTTGTAAACCAACTGGGTGGTGGTTCCTGGGGCCATCGCCTCCAAGCTTTTGCACTTCCTCAGCTAGTATCTGGTAAGGATCCCGAAAGACCCTTAGTTTGCCTCGTGCCTCCTGAGGCCTTCGCGTGTGCCTCTCGTGCTGTTGGAGAAGCTTGTCCAGCTGTTCAAGGCTGTCGCCTGGTTCTCTTTGCTGGGGTTGTTGCCTGAACGCCTCGAGTACGAGTCCTCGGGCCTCTTGTTTTGAAAGGGGCCTGCTGTCTAGGACTGCAGTTGTCAAAGTCTTCAGAGAAATCTCGAGCCTCGAGATCTCTTGTGTGCAAGCTTGATGCAGTTCAAAGAGTTGTTTTAGGTTCTTTAAGTTAACTCTTGATGCAATACAGGTTTTGTCGTAAATAACAGACAAGTTATGAGCTAGTTGATTGGTGGAAACTTTTGTTACTAAAGCAAGGTCAATATACTCAAGGCTAGAGGTTCGGGAACGTTCATACCCCTCCTGAATGGATTTTTCCCATGCTTCAGACATATGGGCTAAAAAGTTCACAGTTACCATAATTTCCCAAGGATAAATTCCAGTATTAGGTTAAACATGCCAATTCCTTACTAGATTAAAGCAATGCTTCAGGATCATACAGGTGTGCCCTTGGGCTTACTCACGGCCACTCGCCTTCACTGCCAAGTTAGGACCTGTCCTTTTTCCTTAGGCAAAACTCTTCATCCAGTCAGTAAAAACCATGCTTAATTCTAATCCGTAAATTACCATAAAGGAAAAAGATAGCACTTATGAATTCTTAACACAACATCTTAACACAGTAGTGAAGATCAGGATTTGGGTAAGTACGACCCTTACCTCGCACTCTTGGCACCTTGACCTCTTGGGGGTTCTACTCCGCCATATCTTAAGCTAGCTCTGATACCATGAAATCGACCTTCCTAACGCCGGCGATGCTCGCCGAAGTGTTCGAGGTCGCGGAAGCTCTTTTTCAAGAAAGAAAGTAGCAACAAGAAATAAGGAGAAGATATGGAGAAACTCTCGGATTCTTATTGCTAAATTCACACGATGCTTACAATACTTGGATACTTGGATTATTTTTCGATTTCTAAGATGATCATTTACAATGGAGGCGTGCCCCTTATATAGAGGGCACGATGATGTAAGCGCTCACATCAGCTGGTGGTATGAGCTAAGCGCTTACATCAGCATAATAGTTACCTATACTAGAGTAGGCCTATAGCCTTTACATAAGACTCCAAGGGAAGTCTTGTCCTAGGCGTAGCCTTTATATGCTAAGGCGTAGCCTTTACAGAAGACTCCAAAAGAGATCTTATCCTAAGGCGTAGCCTTTATATCCTAAGGCATAGCCTTTACAGAAGACTCCAAAAGACGTCGCGTTCATAGGCTGGTAGCTCGTCCTTTGGCTAGGCTCGTCCTCTTGCTAGGCTTTGACTTCTTATTTCGTAGCTCTAGCTGCTACTATATTGTACAACAGGATTCTACTTTCCTGTATTAGCTACTATACTTCCCACCACGCTCCGCTTGCTACGGGACAGTGGTAGCTATACTTCCCACCACGCTCTGCCTGCTACGGGTTAGTGGCGTTGTACAGTGGGGTGCCGTCTGCTGGTACTAGGGCCTCTTCCAGATTGTCCACAGCTGTGGCCTTCTCCGCTTGCACAGGGGTAGTATGAAAGGTAACCGTATTACCTTGTATACGTACTCCCCCATGCATAGTTCGCATGAAGTTGCATCCAATAATGAATTGGATTCCATTCCCTGGCTGCATTTGGAAACTGTACGTGCAGGGGATTTGGAAGCTGCTATCTCCGATGTACATCTTTCCCTGCTTGAGTCTCCTGTTCGTCATTTGTTGAGAGTTGACGCCATTGACTTGTATGATGCAATTAGTTGGCGCCAGTGCTTCAGGTGGTACTGATGCTTCAGCAATACAGCACACGGTAGCTCCTGTGTCTAGTATTGCTTGTACTTGGAACCTGGGAAGATTTGGTAGTTCAAGTACAATAAGCATACTGTAGAGCATGTTGTTTACCATTCTTGGTTCTGAGTTGAGCTGGGTTGCTCTGTCTATTTCACTTGCTTGGAATAGAACATTGGTATGTTCTTGTTCTTCCGCTGGTCCTGCTGCCGATTTTTCTTCCTTTTCATTATAGTGTTTGTGCAGGTCTGCTTCTAACTCCAGTGCTCTCCCTTCGACTTCTTTCAGCAGTCGCTCAATTTCTCCCTCGCACCATGCAATATAATATCGTTGCTCCTGCATAAGCTTGCATTTGGGGCAATGGATTTTCACCTTTTGCATTGTTTGGTGCATGCAGTATGTACCCCTTTGTGGGTGGTTTTCTTCTCCAGTGCTGCTGATCCTTCCGCTTGCTGTTGCATTGGAGTGTAGATGCTTCGCCTTGGTGTTGTGAATGTTCTGCAGGCTGCTAGCCGGATTGGTGAAGGCTTCTGGGTGTTTGTCCAGTAGTGCTGTTGTCCTTTCGATCAGGAGCCCAATTTCACATTGCTTTTTCATGTCATAGTCATTGGTCACTAGGTCCTTTAGAATCTTCTGAGTGTGGTCATAAATTTCCTGCACAATGAATCCAGGATGCTTTGTGCGGAGTGGCTTCCACTGGTTTCGTGGGATGTAATGAACCACACATTTGTGCATGATAGATTCTATAGGGATTATATCAGTGTGGAAACTATAAAAGAGTTCCCTAGTATCCCTGAATCTCCTTGTACTCCCATCAATCAGGCGTGCTTCTTCCGGGCGATATAACCATTGCCCAGTAAAGCATATTTTTCCATCCTTGTCTTGGAAAATCTTCTTAATAATCATGACATAAGGCTTTTCTTTCATTGTGTTAGGGAAAAGCATTACCTCATCAGCCAGATTGTAGGTTTCTTCATTTAAGTTGAAGCAATGCAGAACTTTCTTTTTCCTCTGCTTCTTCCCCTGGCATTTATCCCTTTCTTCTTGTGGTCGAAGGTGATTTGCATCTTTGACCTCTCCGTGGCAGACTTCCTTCAGACGGAGTATTTCAGCTTTTATTGCTGTAGCGTCCTGCGGGCCATTTGCTTCATTGTTTATAGAGGAGTTGGCAGGTTTCTTTTCGTCAGCCGATCCTTCATCATCGTTCCAGCCAGTAGCTTCGCTGGCCTTGGGAAAAGGCAAGTAGAATGATGGGGGTGGTGAGTATCGGACATAATAATCAAACTTACCACTGGGTTCCCCTAGGGTATCCCATTCCTTCTTCTTGCCAAAGGCATGGATGCCTCCTTTATCTTGAAGGGGGTTAAACACAACCCCTTCTGGAATGTCTAATTCTGTGATCTTTCTCGGTCTTCCTGGTTCTTGATTCGTCATAGCAGGTGTAGGAGTATCTCTCTTCTTTTTCTTGGCCTTTTTCAGCTTTGCAGTATCCGGATCTTGCGGCGCTTCTTGTAGCCGGGCGATCTCCTCTTCGCACCATGAGATGTAGCCGTGCTGCTCTTTAATTGTCTATTTGCACTGCCCACAGTGGAGTTGCTGTAGTGATTCCCTTTCGTAGCGAGGGCAGCTTTGGTGCTTGTCTTCGATTTCTAGCATAAAGAGCGTAGTCATTTGATTTAGCATACCACGGGGGTTTGTTACCTCTTCAGAGTTGGTCATGCTTGGTTCTTCCCTTCTTAGCCTCACTTGTGGTGGCTCCTTTTCACCTAGAGGTTCCGTCTCTTCATTTGGCAGGTTATGCTCTTTACTGTCTTTTGAATAAGGTACAGATTCCTTGTTCACTTCTGACTCTTCTTTGTAGTAGCCCACCTCCTTCTCCAGCCGTTCAATTTCCCTTTCACACCTTTCTTGCATCAGCCGCTGGTTAGGGAACGGTTCTGGTGGAGTTGGTGTAACTGGGACCGCTGTTTTAAAATAATAGGGTCCACATAGGTTACAGGCAGTAACCTTGCACTTGGGGCAATGGATCCTTGCCCGCTGCATTGTTTGGATCTTGCAGCACACGCATTTTTCTTCTCGCGGCTGCACGAAGTCGTTATGCTGCCAAGAATGAGAACATTTTCCTTGGAAGTAAGGCAGCGTTACCTGAGGGCGATACCCTCCTTCTAGTTCTCCCAGAACACAAACTGCTTTCTCCTGCTCAGGTGGGTCGAGGGAGCTATGCAGACTTTGGGTTGATAAAGAGGAGTGACGGTCCTTTTTACGTTGTGCTTCTTGAAGTTCTTGTAAATACTGTGCATTAAAAGGGATCTCTACATAGTTGGTGTTGTAAGAAGGCCTGTAATAAGAAGAGGTTAGAGGGTAATTGTTTCTTCTGGTGAAGTACTCCTCCTCCGGAGCCTCGTACTCATCAGGTTGTTGGTAGCTTTGCTGGTCCTGATAACACCAATTGTAGTAGTCGTCCCGTGGGGTAGGCAGATAGTAAGCCATCAGCCTTCAAGCTTTTGCACTTCCTCAGCTAGTATTTGGTAAGGATCCCGAAAGACCCTTAGTTTGCCTCGTGCCTCCTGAGGCCTTCGTGTGTGCCTCTCGTGCTGTTGGAGAAGCTTGTCCAGCCATTCAAGGCTGTCACCTGGTTCTCTTTGCTGGGGTTGTTGCCTGAACGCCTCAAGTACGAGTCCCCGGGCCTCTTGTTTTGAAAGGGGCCTGCTGTCTAGGACTGCAGTTGTTAAAGTCTTCAGAGAAATCTCGAGCCTCGAGATCTCTTGTGTGCAAGCTTGATGCAGTTCAAAGAGTTGTTTTAAATTCTTTAGGTTAATTCTTGATGCAATACAAGTTTTGTCGTAAATAACAGACAAATTGTGAGCTAGTTGGTTGGTGGAAACTTTTGTTACTAAAGCAAGGTCAAGATACTCAAGGCTAGAGGTTCCGGAACGTTGATACCCCTCCTGAATGGATTTTTCCCATGCTTCAGACATATGGGCTAAAAGTTCACAGTTACCATAATTTCCCAAGGATAAATTCTAGTATTAGGTTAAACATGGCAATTCCCTACAAGATTAAAGCAATGCTTCAGGATCATACAGGTGTGCCCTTGGGCTTACTCACGGCCACTCGCCTTCACTGCCAAGTTAGGACCTGTCCTTTTTCCTTACACAAAGCTCTTCACCCAGTCAGTATAAAACCATGCTTAATTCTAATCCGTAACATACCACAAAGGAAAAGATAGCACTTATGAAATCTTAACACAAAATCTGAACACCGTAGTGTAAATCAGGATTTGGGTAATTACGACCCTTACCTCGCACTCTTGGCACCTTGACCTCTTGGGGGTTCTACTCCGCCATATCTTTAGCTAGCTCTGATACCATGAAATCGACCTTCCTAACGCCGGCGATGCTCGCCGAAGTTTCGAGGTCGTGGAAGCTCTTTTTCAAGAAAGAAAGTAGCAACAAGAAATAAGGAGAAGATATGGAGAAACTCTCGGATTCTTATTGCTATTTCCCAAGTTTCTGCGATTATTTTTCGATTTCTAAGATGATCATTTACAATGGAGGCGTGCTCCTTATATAGAGGGCACGGTGATGTAAGCGCTCACATCAGTTGGTGGTATGAGCTAAGCGCTTACATCAGCATAATAGTTACCTATAATAGAGTAGGCCTATAGCCTTTACATAAGACTCCAAGGGAAGTCTTGTCCTAGGCCTAGCCTTTATATCCTAAGGCGTAGCCTTTACAAAAGACTCCAAAAGATATCTTATCCTAAGGCATAGCCTTTATATCCTAAGGCATAGCCTTTACAGAAGACTCCAAAAGACGTCGCTTTCATAGGCTGGTAGCTTGTCCTTTGGCTAGGCTCGTCCTCTTGCTAGGCTTTGACTTCTTATTGTAGTAGCTATAGCTGCTACGTACTGTACAATAGGAATCTACTTTCCTGTATTAGCTACTATACTTCCAAATCGACCTTCCTAACGCCGGCGATGCTCGCCGAAGTTCCGAGGTCGCGGAAGCTCTTTTTCAAGAAAGAATGTAGCAACAAGAAATAAGAAGAAGATATGGAGAAACTCTCGGATTCTTATTGCTATTTCCCAAGTTTCTGCGATTATTTTTCGATGATCATTTACAATGGAGGTGTGCCCCTTATATAGAGGGCACGGTGATGTAAGCGCTCACATCAGCTGGTGGTATGAGCTAAGCGCTTACATCAGCATAATAGTCACCTATGCTAGGGTAGGCCTATAGCCTTTACATAAGACTCCAAGGGAAGTCTTGTCCTAGGCATAGCCTTTATATCCTAAGGCGTAGCCTTTACAAAAGACTCCAAAAGAGATCATATCCTAAGACGTAGCCTTTATATCCTAAGGCATAGCCTTTACAGGAGACTCCAAAAGACGTCGCTGTCATAGGCTGGTAGCTCGTCCTTTGGCTAGGCTTGTCCTCGTGCTAGGCTTTGACTTCTTATTTCGTAGCTCTAGCTGCTACTGTACTGTACAACAGGATTCTACTTTCCTGTATTAGCTACTATACTTCCCACCACGCTCCGCCTGCTTACGGGACAGTGGCTTTGTACAGTGGGCTGCCGTCTTCTTTGGCCAGTGACGTTTCCCACCACGCTCCGTGTGCGTCTGAGAGAGGGAAAAGAGGCTGGTCCTGGAAACGGCGTCTTGGACTAGTCGGAGGGTATTCTGGAGCTGCTGGTCTATCTGGGCCATTGTAGGGTACCAGGTGGCCCAAAAGTA
>RXID01011062.1:0-179909 GCA_005019695.1 Trichopus zeylanicus subsp. travancoricus
ACTAGTCCTACGACTATCATAACTACTACTACTTCTTCTACTACTACTACTACCACCACCACCACAACTACTACTACTAATACTCCTACCACTACTTCTACTACTACTACGGCTGCTACAACTATTACTAATAATAATAGTAATAATAATAACAATACTACTATTGCCACTTCTACTACTAGTAGTACTACGACTACAACTACTATTGCTACTACTACAAATACTACTGCTACTACTATAGAAACAACTACTGCTACTGTAGCTACTACAACTACTACCACTGTTGCTACTACTACAAATGCTATTGCAACTACTGCTACTCAGTCTACTACTCCATTTCTCCTACTATGACTACTACTACTAATGCTACTACTACTACTTCTACTAATACTACAACTAGTACTGCAATTAGCGCAACTACTACTACTTTTGCTACTACTACATCTACTATTAGTACTGCAACAATAACTACAACTACTGCTACTATTACCAGTACTGCTATTTCCGCTATTGCTGCAATAGCTATAACAACTACTGCTACTTTTTCAACTACCACTTCTTCCAATATTGCTCCTTCTACTCCTACTGCTACTACGACAATTACCAGTACTACTACTAATACTACTATGACTATAAATAATCATACTACTTCTACTACTAGAAGGACAACTTCTCCTACTACAAGTACAACTTTTCCTACTAATACTACTACTAGAAATATGACTATTCGTACAAATATTACTACTGCTACTACTACTACAACGGCTACTACTACTAGTACTATTAATACTACTATTACTATTATTACTACTACTTCTCCTACTACTACTCCTATAAATACTACAACTTTTGCTACAGAAACTAGTACAACTGCTACTACTGCCACCAATGCTCCACCCCCTCCTACTACTACTATTATCACTACTACTACTTCTGCTACTGCTGCCGCTGCTGCTACCGCAAATGCTACCTCCACTATTTCTACTACTACCACTATTGCTGCTGTTGTTGGAACTAATACTACAATTACTACTACTAATACTTTTGCTGCCACTACCACTACTACTACTCCTATTCTTGCTACTAATACTACTACTACAACAACTACTACAGCGAATACTACTACTACTGCTACTACTATTACTACTATTGCTACTGCTACTACTATTACTACTACTTCTTCGTCTTATTCTTCTTCTTCTTTTGCCACTGCTACTCCTGCTACTACTTCTACTATCACTACAACTGCTACTACTACTACTATCACCACCACCACCTCTACTACTACTACTTCTACTACTCCTATTCCTACTACTACTACTATGACTATTACTACCTATACTACTACTAGAAATACTACTACTAACACACCTACGTCTACTGCTATAACCACTACTACTACTAATACTCATACTACTAGTACTACTGGAACTACTACTGCTTATACTACTACTTCTTTAGCTACTAAAACTAATACTTCCCCTACTCCTGCTACTGCTACTGCTACTACTCATACCAGGACTACTACTACTACAAGTCGTATTGCCATACCTATGCCAACTCCAACTCCTACCACTCCTCTGACAACTGTAACTACTACAACTACTACAACTACTACTCCTCCTACAACTACAGCTACCACTTCTACTACAGCTACCACTACTTATAGAGCTGCTACTACTATTACTACAATTATTACAACTACCACTACTAATCAAATTTCCACTGTTACTACTATATGTACTACACTACTACAACTACAACAAGTACTACTATTATAGCTGCTACTACAACTACTACTACTATTACTAGTATAATTGCGTCTACTCCTACTCCAAAATCCTACAGATACAACTACTCCTACTGCAACTACTACAACCACAACTCTGATTGCTATCACTCCTTCCTACTCTTACTAATAGTACTAATACTACTACTAAACAACAACTATTACTAATAATACTTCTACTACTACAACAACAACTACTACTACTATTACTACTACTCCAGCTCTTCCACTAATACTACTACTCCTACTACTACTATTGCTACTACGACTCCTACTCCTACTCGCAGTACTGCTAGTACTACTACTACTACTCCTCCTACTACAACTCCTATAGCTACTTCTACACCTACGACTACTACTACTATTACAACCAATACTCTTTTTACTATCACTAGTATTGCTATTACAAATACTACTGCTACTATTACTGCGACAACTACAATACTACTGCTACTACTACTATTACCACTACTTTTACAACTACTACTATTATTAAAACAAATATAGCTGCTATTACTACTACTACAACTACAACTACTGGTACTATTACTTTTAATACTACTACTACAACTACTTCTACTACTACTAGTAGTACTGCTACTACTACTATAATGACTACTAATACTACTAGTGCTATTATGACTACTACTAATGCTACTACTACTACTACTACTATTACTTTTGCTACTACTACTACTGCTACTGCTACTGCTACTACTGCTTCTACTACCACTCTTACTACAACTACTACTGCAAAAACTACTATAACTATTGCAACTACAACAACAATTGCCACTATTGCTATTTCTATTACAATAATAACTACTACTACAACTACAACTACTATCGCTACTACTACTATTACTTCTACTACTTCAACTACTACTACTACTATTGCTACTATAGCTACTACTACTACTACTACTACTACTACAACTACTACTACAAGTACTACTACTACAACAATGACTTCTACTGTTTCTATTACTAATGCAACTACTACTGGTATGACTATTGCTACTACTACCACTAATGTTGCTACAACTAGTAGTACTACTCCTACAACTATTACTACAAATACTACTACTACTACTAATCCTACTACTACTACTACTACTGATCCTACTACTATTTCTACTAACACTACTATTACTACTATTGCTACTACTAATTCTACTACTATTACTGCTACTATTGCCACTAATACAACTAGTACTCCTACTATTGCGATTACTACTACTACAACCACTACTGCTACTGCCACTATTGCTACTACTTCTATTGCTATTACTACTACTTTTGCTACTACTTCTATTACTACTATTACTATGCTTCCTCCTCCTCCTACTACTACTCCTACTACTACTATTACTATTCTAATTGCTCCTACTACTACCCATACTCCTACACCTGCTCCTATTACTACTCCAACTCCAACTACTACTACTGCTACTACTATTGGTACTACTATAACTACAACTACAATTTCAACTACTTCTGCTACTATTACTACTACTATTTTATCTGTTGCTACGATTACTACTATTATCACTACTTCTACTACTAGTACTACTACAACAACTTCTACTACTTCTACTGCTACACCTGCAACTCCAAGTATTACTACTACGATTACTATTGCTACTACTACTCATACACCCACTTCCACTCCTAAAACTACACCCTCTATTAATTATGCTACTAGAATTACTACTACTCCTAGTTCTGGTACTAATGCTTCTACTACTACTATTACTGCTACTAGTACTACTACTACTACTACTACTTCTACAAATACTATGACTACTACTACTATCACAAGTATTATTACTACTACTACTACTTATACTACTCCTGCTACTTCTACTACTGCTACCACTACTACTGCTACTACCTCTACTACTACTACTATTCTAACTATGATTACTTTTACTACTACTACTATTGCTACTACTAGTATAGCTATTATGACTACTACTATTACTGACTTCAACTACTATCACTACGACTACTACTACAACTCCTACTACTGCTACCAAAATTACTACAATGTTGCTACTACAAATGCAACTAATACTATTAGTACTACTGCTACTTCTGCTACTACAACTCCAACTCCACCTCCTACTCGTACTACTATTCCAAATACTACTACTTTTACAACTACTACTTCTATTACTACTACTACTACTTCTACGACTGCTATAGCTACTACTACTGCTACTGCTACTATTACTGCTGCTACTGCTACTACTATTACTACTACTATTACTCGTGCTGCAACAACTACCACTACTATTTATAGTACTCGTGCAGCAACTACTACTACTACTATTTGTAGTACTCGTGTTGCAACTGCTAATACTATTATTACTACTGCTGCTGCTACAAATGCTGCGGCTACTGCGGCGACCCCAGCTGCTGCAACTATGCCAACTATTCTTGTTGCTCCAACTACTATGATTATGGCCACTCCAACTACTACTACTATTGCTACTGCTACTGCTCCAATTGCCACTCGTTCTCCTACTCTTATGACTACTACTACTATTCCTCCTCCTCCTCCTCCTCTTCCTCCTACTACTACTACTCCTACTCCTTCTACTGCTACTACTACTACTGCTACTACTACTACCATTACTACAACTCGTAATGCCACTCCTCCTCCAACTCCTACTCCTACAACTCATACGACAACTACAACTACTACAACTACTAAAACTACTTCTACTCCTACTACTATTGCTACTACTTCTACTACTGCTACAACTACTACTGCTACTATTATTACTACTATTACTTTTATTACCATAACTACTCATATTGCTACCACTACTACTACCAGCACTACTACTACTACTACTACTACTACTACTACTACTACTACTACTACTACTACTACTACTACTACTACTACTACTACTACTACTACTATCGCAAAAACCACTATAGCTGCAACTATTACTACTGCTTCTAATACTGGTTCAATTGCTCCCTACTCCAACTCCTACTTCTACTACTGCTTCTATTACTAGTATAATTGCTCCCTAATCCAACTTCTACTACTACTACTACTCCTACTGCTACTACTACAACCACTGCTGCAATTAGGATTACTCCTACTCCTACTCTTATTACTACTACTAATACTACTTCTATTTTAATATTAACTACTACTACTCCTACTCCTCCACCTCCACTACTACTATAACTCCTACTCCTACTACTACTATTACAACTACTCCTACTCCTTCCCGTACTACTACCAGTACAGCTACTACTACTATTATTGCTACTACTCCCACTCGTACTACTACTACTACCACTCATACTACAACAACCCGTACTACTATTACTCGTATTGCAACTATTATTACTACTACTATTACAGCTACTACACCTACTCCTTGTCCTACTTGTACTACTACTACTCCTCCTACTACTCCTACTTCAACTCCTACTACTACTTCTACACCTACGACTACAACTATGACATTTCTATTAACACTACTATTACTACTACTAGTAGTCCTATTACAATGACGTCTTCTATTTCTAGTAATACTACTACTACTTCTAGTAACACTACAACTACTACTATTACTAGTAGTGGTAGTACTACTACTTCTACTAATACTACTATGACTACTTCTACTACTATTACTACTAGTAATACTACTACTACAATGACTAGTAATACTACTTCTATTGTGACTACTACTACTACCACTACTACTACTACTACGACTACTGCTACTGCTCTTACTACTGGTCCTATTAGCACTACTACTAGTACTATAACTCATACTATCACTCCTACTCCAACTCCTACTCCTACCACTCCAACAAGTAAAACCACTACAATTACAGCCACTAGTAATACTCCTACTACTATTCATACTACTACTGCTATTGCTTCTACTATTACTACTATTACTACTATTATCACTATTACTCTTATTTATACTAATACTACTGCTATCACTACTACTACTACTACTACAATAACAATAACTACTATTATAGCTGCTACTGCTGCTACTACTTCTATTACGAGTACAACTTCTACAACTCCTACTCCAACTCCTATGGCTGCTACTACTCTTATCACAAATACTACTATGACTACTCTATTTACTATTACTCCCACTCTTAACCTTACTACTACTACAAATACTACTACAACTAATAGAAGTCTTAATACTATTAGTAGTATTATCGGCAATAACAATAATAGCAGCAGTAGTATTAGTAGCCACAGTAGTAGCGGTAGTAGTAGTAGTAACAACTACTACTATAGTACTACTATTCCTATTACTATTACTATAACAACTGCTACTACTATTACTACTACTACTACTACTAGCACTACTACTATTCCAACAACTACTACTATTATAATTACTAATACTACCACTAGTCCATCCACTCCTACTCCTACAACTACTCCTATTGCTACTAATACTACTCCCTCTACTACTATTACAATAACTACTATTGCTACAACTACTACTTCTATAACGATCACTACTAATACTACTACTACTACAACTTCTCCTATTCCTACTACTACTACTTTAGCTGCAACAACTATTACCCCTTCTCCTACTACTACTCCTACATCGCAACTACTACTGCTACTGCTACTACTAATACTTTTGCCACTAGTAGTAGTTGTAGTAGTCAAAGTAGTAGTAAGCATAGCAGTAGAAGTAGGAGTTGGAGTAGTAGTAGTAGTTGTTGTTATTGTAGTTGTAGTAGTGGTAGTAGTAGTAGTAGCAGCAGTAGTTATAGTAGTAGTTCTAGTAGTAGCAGTAGTAATACTAGTAGAAGTCATAGAAGGAGCAGTAGTAGTAGTTGAAGTAGTAATCCCAGTACTACTAGTAGTATAGTAGTAGTAAGAATAGGGTAGTTGGTGGTAGTAGTAGTATTTTGTAGTGGTAGTTGTAGAGGTAGTAGTAGCATAGTAGGTTCAGTTTTTTTAAAAACAAGCCGTAGATAGCTAGGAATCGTTGTAGTAGTGCTTGTATTGGTCGTTAGTCCTCTCGTGTTGTTGGAGTACGTCCGTTAGTGTGGGTACGGCGTCGTTGTCGTCCATCTGTCGTCTCTGGCGGTTGTCGATCTAGAGGTGCTGGTGGTGGGGGGTGGTGGTAGTCGTCGTAGTTATTCGTGTTTGTTGTCGTCCTCGCCTCGTCGCGTCGATCTACCGTCGTTCTCGTCGTCCCCGATCGTCCGCGCCGTCCACTCCCCGTACGGCGTAATGTCGTCCGTCGGTGCCCTTGTCGTCGTCGTCGTCGGCGCAGCCTCGTACCGGTCTTCGTCGCCCCCTCGGTCCGTCGATCGTTGTGGTCGTCTTCCTCGTAGTCACAATCGTCGTTCTCCGCGCCGTCGCAGTGGTAGAAGTAGCAGTAATAGTAATAGTAGTAGTAGTAGTTTAAGTAGTAACCATGTTAGTACCTATAGTAGTAGTTGTTGCAGCCGTAGGAGGAGTAGTAGTAATAGTAGCAGAAGTAACAGTAGCAATAGTAGAAGCAGCAGTAGTAGTAGAAGTAGTAGTTATAGCAATAGCAGCAGCAGTAGCTGCAAGTGTAGTAGTAGTAGTTAGAGTAGTTGTAGTGGTAGTAGTAGTAGCTATAGCAGCAGCAGCCGTAGCTATTGGAGTGGTAGCAAAAGTAGTAGTCGTAGGAGTGTTTGGAGTAGTAGTATTAGTAGGAGTGGTAATAGTAGTAGTTGTAGTAGTATTAGTAGTTGTAGGAGTGGTATAGCAATTAGAGTAGTCTTAATCATAGTAGAAGTAGCAATTGTAGTGGTAAGAGGAGTAGTGCTAGTGATAGTAGTAGCAATAGCAGTAGTAGTAGCAGCAGCAGTAGTAGCAACAGTAGTAGCCACAGTAGTAGTTGAAGCAGTAGTAGGAGTTGTAGTAGTAGAAGCAGTAGTTGAAATAGTGGTAGTCATAGTCACCATAGTTGGTGAAGTAGAAGCATTAGTAGTAATAGTAGTAGTAGTAAACGAAGAAGAAGTAGTAATAGTAGTAGTCGCAGTAGCGGTAGTCATTATAGTAGCAATAGTAGTAGAAGTAATAATATCAGAAGTTATTGAAGTAGTAGTAGCAGAAGTAGTAGTAGGAGGAGAAGATGTAGTAGTAGCCATAATATTAGTAGTAGTCGTAGTAGTAGTAGTAGCAGTATTATCAGTATTAGTAGTAGTTGGTGTAGTCATAGTAGCAGCAGTGCAGTTGTTGCAGTAGTAGTAGTAGCAATAGTTGTAGTAATAATAATAGTAGCAGTAGTAGCATTAGAAAGAAAAGTGGTAGTTGTAGAAGTCAAAGTTGTAGTAGTGGCAATAGTAGGACCTATAGTGAAAAATGTAGTTGTAGCAATAGCAGTAGTAGTAAGAGGAGTAGTCATTGTAAAAGTAGTAACAATAGCTGTCGCATTTGTAACAGTAGCACGAGAAGTAGTAGTAGTAGTAATAGTAGTAGTTATTGTTATTGTGGTAGATGTAGTTATAGTAGTAGTACTTGTAGTAGCAATAGTTGTAAAACTAGTTGTAGAGGTAGTATTAATTATTATAACACTAGTAGTAGATGCATTAGTAGCTTCATTAGTTGTAATAGCAGCAATAGTAGTAGGAGTAGAAGCGATAGTAGTATAGTAGTAGTAGCAGAAGTAGTAGTAGTAGCAAAAGCAATAGAAGCGGTTGCCATGTAGTAGCTGTAGAAGCAGTAGCAATAGTAATCGTAGTAGGAAAAGTCAAAGTAGCCATCGTAGTGGTAGCAACAACATCAACAACAATAGTAGTAGTAGTAGCAGTAGTAATAATAACAACAATAGCAACAGTAGTAGAAGGAGTAGAAGTGATAGTAGTATATTAGTAGTAGCTGAAGCACTAGAAGCGGTAGCTGTGTAGTAGCTGTAGAAGCAATAGCAGTAGGAATAGCAGTAGGAAAACTCATAGTAGTCATCGTAGTGGTAGCAACAACATCAACAACAACAGTAGTAGTAGTAGCCACAACAATAACAACTATTGCAACAGTACCAATAGTAGTAGTAATAGTGTTAGTTGCCACAGTTGTAGAGGCAATAGTAGTAGTTGTAGTAGAAGTAACTATAGCAGCAGCAATAATTATAGTAATTGTAGTAGCTATAGTAGTAGCAGTTGTAGTTTTGGTAGTAGTAATAGCATCAGCAATAGTACGAATAATAGCAAGAGTAGTAGCAGTAGTAACAATATCAGTGGCTATCATAGTTGTAAAAGTAGTAGTAGTAACCGTAGTCATAGTAGTAGTCATAGTAGTAGTGGTGGTGGTAGTAGTAGTAGTTATTGTTGTAGTACTAGAAGAAGTAGTAGTTGTTGTTGTAGTAATAGCAGTAGTAATAGAAGTAGTCAAAAAGTAGTAATAGTAGTAGGAGTTGCAATTATAGTAGTAGTAGGAGAAGCAGTAGTAGTATTAGTAGCAACAGCGGTAGTAGTAGTTGTAGTAGCAATAGTAGTCATAATAGCAGCAGCAGCAGCAGCAGTAGTTATTGTAGCAGTAGGAGTAGCAGTAGTAATAGTAGCAGAAGTAACAGTAGCAATAGTAGTAGCAGTGATAGTAGTAGAAGTAGTATTAGTAGCAATAGTAGCAGCAGTCACTACAAGTGTAGTAGTAGTAGTTAGAGTAGTTGTAGTGGTAGTAGTAGTAGCTATAGCAGCAGCAGCAGTAGCTATTGGAGTGGTAGAAAAAGTAGTAGTTGTAGGAGTGTTTGGAGCATTGTAGTAGTGTTGGTAGTAGTAGGAGTAGTAGTGGTAATAGTAGGATTGGTAATAGTAGTAGTATTGGTAGTAGTAGGAGTAGTATAGCAATTGGCGTAGTCTTAATCGTAGTAGAAGTAGCAATTATAGCGGTAAGAGGAGTAATGCTAGTGACAGTAGTAGCAATAGCAGTAGCAGTAGCAGCAGTAGTAGTAGTAACAGTAGTAGCCACAGTAGTAGTTGAAGTAGTAGTAGTAGAAGCAGTAGTTGAAATAGAAGTAGTCGTAGTCACCATAGTAGTATACAAAGAAGAAATAGTAACAGTAGTAGTAGGAGTAGCGGTAGTCGTTGTAATTGCAATAGTAGTCGAAGTAATAATATTAGAAGTTATTGAAGTAGTAGTAGCAGAAGTAGCAGTAGGAGGAGAAGACGTAGTAGTAACCGTAATATTAGTAGTAGTCGTAGTAGTAAAAGTAGTAGTAGTAGCAGTATTAGCACTAATAGTAGTAGTTGGTGTAGTCATAGTAGCAGCATTAGTAGAAATAGTAGTAGCAACAGTGCAGTTGTTGCAGCAGTAGTAGTAGCAATAGTTGTAGTAGTAATAATAGCATTAGTAGTAGTTGCCATAGTAGCATTAGTTGCCGTAGTAGTAGTAGTAGTATTAGAAAGACCAGTGGTTGTTATAGAAGTCAAAGTTGTAGTAGTGGTAGTAGTGGTATTAGTGGTAGTAGTAGTAGGAGTAGTGGAAATAGTAGTTGGACATGTAGTGAGAAATGTAGTTGTAGCAGTAGCAGTAGTAGTATGAGGAGTAGTCATTGCAAAAATAGTAATAGTAGTTGTAGTAGTTGTAACTGTAGCAGGAGAAGTAGTTGTAGTAATAGTTGTAGTGGTAGCAGTAGTTCTAGTAGTGCTAGGAGAAGTAGTAGTTAGTGTTGTGGTAGTTATAATTATAGTAGTAGTAGTATGAGGAGTAGTTATTGTAAAAGTACTAATAGTAGCTGTAGCAGTTGTAACAGTAGCAAGAGAAGTAGTAGTAATAGTAATAGTATTAGTGGTAGCAGTAGTTCTAGTAGTGCTAGGAGAAGTAGTAGTTATTGTTGTGGTAGTTGTAGTTATAGTAGTAGTACTTATAGTAGCGGTAGTTGTAAAACTAGTTGTAGAGGTAGTATTAATTATTATAACATTAGTAGTAGTTGCATTAGTAGCTACATTAGTTGTAATAGCAGCAGCAGTAGTAGGAGTAGAAATGATAGCAATATAGTAGTAGTAGCAGTAGTAGTAGTAGCAGAAGCAGTAGAAGCGGTAGCAGTAGTAATAGTAGTAGGAAAAGTCATAGTAGTCATCGTAATGGTAGCAACAACATCAAGAATAATAGTAGTTGTAGTAGTAGCAACAATAACAACTACAACAACAATAGCAATAGTAGTAGTAGTGTTAGTTGCCACAGTCGTAGAGGCAGTTGTAGTAGTTGTAGTAGTAGTAGCTACAATAACAACAATAAAATAGTAATTGTAGTAGCTATAGTAGTAGCAGTTGTAGTTTTGGTAATAGTAGTAGTAGCAGCAGTAGTAGTACGAATAGTAGCAAGAGTAGTAGTAGCAGTAACAATATTAGTAGCTATCATAGTGGTAAAAGTAGTAGTAGTCGCAGTTATAGTAGTAGTCATAGAAGTAGTAGTAGTAGTCGTCATCGTAGTAGTAGTAGCAGCAGCAGTAGTAGTAGCAGCAGTAGTAATAGTTAGAGTAGTAGTAGTAGTAGTAGCCGTTGTTGTTGTTATAGTAGCAGCAGTAGTTGTTGTTGGAGTAGGGCTAGTAGTAGTTGTAGCTATAGCAGTAGTAGACATAATTGTTCTACTTGTGGTAGAGTATAATAGTAACAACTGTAGCAATAGTAGCAAAAGCTATAGTGCTAGTAGTTGTAGTTGCGAAAGCAGTATTAGTAGTATTGGTAGTAGTAGCCGTAGTACTTGTAGTAGAAGTAGTAGACTTAGTAGTAGTTGTTGTAGTAGAAGCAGCAATAGTATAGTTTTAGTAGTAGTAGCAGCACTAGTAGAAGTAGTAGGAGAAGTAGCAATATTAATAGTAGTAGTAGCAATAATAGCAATAGCAGCAGTAGTAGTGGTAGGAATAGTAGTAGCAGTAGCACCTAGAGTAGCAAGATCAGTAGTAATAGTAGCAGTAGTAGCTGTTGGAGCAATAATGGTAGTAGTAGTATTAGTAGTAGTAGTAGCAGTAGAAGTGGTAGTAATAGTAGTAGTAGTAGTAGTGGCGGTGGTGGTAGTAGTAGTAGTAATATTAGTAGTAGTATAAGTAGTAGTTGTTGTTTTTGCTGTAGTAATAGTAGTACTAGTGGTAGCAGCAGTGGTAGCAGGGGTTGGAGTAGGTGTAGTACTAGTTGGGGTATTGATACCGATAGTAGTAGTAATAGTGGTAGTAGCAATGGTAGTTGAAGTAGTAGTAGTACTACTACTATTAGGAGTGGTAGTTAGAGTAGTAATTGGAGTTGGAGTAGTAGTAGTAGTTATTATTGAAGTGGTAGTACTACTACTAGTATTCGTAATAGTAGTATATGTAGTTGTCGTAGTAATAGTTGTAGTAGTAGTAATTGTTGTGGGAGGAGGAGGAGTAGTACTAGTAGTAGTTGGCATAGGTGTAGTAGAAGCAATAAGAGTAGTAGTAGGAGGAGTTGGAGTAGTAGGAGTAGGAGTAGTAGTAGTTACAGTAGTTGGATTAGGCATTTGAATAGTAGTAGTAGTAGTTGAAGTGTTAGCAGTAGCAGTAGTAATAGGAGTAGTTGTAGTAGTAATAATATTAGTACTAATAATAGTAGTTGGACTATTAGGATTAGTAGTAGTGATAGTAGCTGTAGCAGTAATAGTGGCAGTAGGAGTAGTAGTGGTTATTGGTGTAATAGTAGCAGAAGTAGTAGGAGTAGTAGTAGTAGTGCCAGTAGTAGGAGGAGTAGTAGTAGTACTAGTAGCAGTGGTAGGAGTAGTAGTAGTAGTAGCAATTGTTCTAGTAGTAAAAGTAATAGTAGTAGTAGTAGTGGCAACAGTGGTAGTAGTAGCAGTAGTAGTAGGAGTAGTAAGAGACATAGTAGTAGTAGTTTTTGTTGTAGTAGAAGTCATGGTAGTAGCAGTAGTAAAAGTAGTAGTAGTTCTAGGAGTGGTAGTAGGAGTAGTTGTTGTAGTAGTAGTAGTAGTAATAGTAGTTGTTGTTGTTATAGTAGTTCTAGTAGTAGTAGTAGTAGCTGTAGTTATAGGAGGGGTTGGAATAGGAGTCGTAGTAGTTGTTGATGTTGTTGTAGTAGTAGAAGTAATTGTAGTAGTAGTAGTAGTAGTGGTAGTAGAAGTAGCAGTAGTATTCATAGTAGTTGTAGTAGTACGAGCAGTATCAGTATTTTGGGTAGGAGTGGTAGTAGCAGAAGTTGTAGGCGTAATAGGAGTAGTAGTAAATGCAATAGTAGGAGTAGGATTAGCAATAGTTATAACAGTTGTTGTAGTAGTAGTAGCAGTAGGAGTTTCAGTAGTTGCATCTGTAGTTGTAGTAATAGTAGCAGTATTTGTAGTAGTAGTACTAGCAGCAATAGTTGATGGACTTGTAGTAGTAGTAGTTGTACTAGAAGTAGAAGTAGAAGCAGTAGTAGTAGTTGTAGTAGCAGCAGGAGTAGGTGTAGGAGTAGAAGCAGTGGTAGGTGTAGGAGTTGTAGCAATAGTAGGTGTAGTAGTGTTTGTTTTAGTAGTAGTAGTAGTAGTAATAACAGTAGGTGTAGGAGTAGGAGTAGAAGTAGGAGTAGTAGTAGTAATTGTAGTAGTGTTAGTATTAGTATTAGTGGTACTAGAAGTAGTAGGAGTACTAGTACTAGCAATAGTGCTAGTAGTGCAAGTAGTAGTTGTTGTTGTAGTACTAATAGTAGTAGTAGTTGTTGTTGTTGTAATTGTAGTAGTTGTAGAAGTAGTTGGAGTAGAGGTAGTAGTAGTGGTGGTGGTGGTCGTAGCATCAGCAGTAGTAGCAGCAGCCGCAAGAATAGTTGTCGTAGTTGTAGTTGTTGTAGAGATAGCAGTCGTTGTAGTACCTGGAGTTGTAGTAGTAGTAGTAGAAGTTATAGTAACAACAACAGCTGGAGTAATCGTAGTAGTTATAGTTGTTATAGAGATAGCAGTAGTTGTAGTACTAGTAGTAGTAGTAGTAGTAGTAGTCGTAGTAGTAGTAGTGGGAGTAGTAGTAATAGTTGCATTAGTTGTTGTAGTAGTAGTAGCAGCAGCATCTATAGCAGGTGTAGTAGCAATAGAAATACTACTAGTAGAAGTAGTACTAGTAGTATTAGTGGTAGTGGTAGAAGTAGTAGGAGTAATGGCCGTAGCCACAACAGTAGTAGTAATAGCGGCAGTAGTTGTAGTCGCAGCAGTAGTAGTAGTCTTAGTATTAATAGTAGTATTTGTAGTTATAGTAGTAATAGTAGCAGGAACAGTAGCAATAGTAGCAGTAATAGTAGTAATAGTAGTATTAGTAGTAGTTGTAGGTATATTTGTAGCAATTGTAGTAGTAGTAGTAAATGTAGTTGTAGGAGCGACAACAGCAGCAACAAGAACATCAATAGTAGTAGAAATAGTAATAGCCATGGTAGTATTAGTAGTAGTATTGGTAATTGGAGTAGTAGTAGTAGTGGTAGTTATAGGAGTAGTAGAAGAAATACTAGTAGTAGTAGTAGCAGTAGTTACAGTAGTTACAACAATAGTAGTAGTAGTCATAGTTGTAGTACTAGTACTAGTAGTTGTAGGAGTAATAGTACTTGTAGTCATACAAGTAGTAGTTGTAGTAGTAATACTAGTACTAGTAGTTGTAGTAGTAGTTGCAGTAATACTAGTAATAGCAATAGTAGTAGTAGGAGAGGTAGTAATAGTAGTCGTAGCTTTAATAGTAGTAGTATTTGTAGTAGCAGCAGTAGTAGCAATGTCAGAAGTTATAGCAATAGCAGTAACAGTAGTAGTAATAATAGTAAAAATACCAGTACTAGCAGTAGTAATAGTGGTTGTAGTAGTAGGCGTAGCAGCAGTAGAAATAGTAGTAGTTGTTGTTGTTGTTGTTGTAACAATAGCAGTAGTTGTAGCAGTAGTAGTAGTAAAAACAATAATAGTGGTACGTAATATAGTAGCAATAGTTGTTGTTATTATAGGAGAAGTAGTTGTAGTAGTTATAGCACTAGTATTAGCAGTTGTGGTAATTGTAGAATTAGTAGTAGTATTAGTAGCAATAGTAGCATAAGCAACAGTAGCAGCAGCAGAAGCAACAACAATTGTTGCATTAGTAGTAGCAACAATAATAGCAGAAGTCATGGTAGTGGTAGCAGTTATAATAGTAGTGTAAGTAGGAGTAGTAGATGCAGTAGTGGAAGTAGTAGCATTAGTAGTAGTAATAGTAGCAATAGCGGAAGTAGCAGCAGCAGCTGTACCAGTAGTCATAGTAGAAGTAGTACTAGAGGTTCTTGCAGCAGCAGTAGTAGCAGTAGTAGTGGAATGAGGAGTAGCAATAGTCATAATAGTAGTAGGGGTAGCAAAATTACTAATACTAATCCAACTCGTACTTGTGCTACTACTACTACTCCTCCTCCTACTCCTACTAGTACTATTGGCACTTCTCCTACTCCTACTAATACTACTAATAACACTTCTATTATGACTGCTACTATTAATACTCCTTTAAAACCTATTCTTGCTCACGCTATAGCTACTCCTACTCCTGTTGTAGCTATTGCTACTACTACAACTTTTACTATTGCTACTGCTACAATTACAGCTACTTCAACCGCTACTCCAACTTCTACTACTAATACTACCACTACTAATACTGCTGCTACCACTACGACTACAACTGCTACAACTACTACTACAACAACGAATAGTACTAATACTCTACTTCTTCTACTACAACTACTACTGCTAATTCTAATACAACTACAACTACCTCTAAGACTAGGCAACTACTACTGCTACTTCTACTACTACTACTACCACTATTACTTCTATTGCTACTACTACTACCATTACTACTACTACGTCAACTATGACTGCCACTATTCCTACTCCTACTCCTACAACTGCTGCTACTACTACTACAACTAGCACTCCTACAACTACTATTACTACAACTGCTGCTACTACTCCTATCCAATTCATAATACTACTATTACAACTGCTAATACTAATATTACTTCTACTGCTACTACTAGTACTGCTCCAACTCATACTATTATTGTTACTACAATTACTAATAATGCTTCTACTGGTACCACTACTAATACTACTATTATTACTACTACTACTACTCCTCCTCCTCCTCCTGCTACTACCACTGCCACAACAACTACTTTAATTGCTAATTCTACTACAACTACTACACCTACAAGTATTGTTACTACTACTACTATAACTCCTTCCACTTTTGCTACTATTACAACTATTACAACTCCTATTTCAACCACTAGCACTACCACCACCACTACTATTACTACTACTACTTCTACAACTAGTACAATTATAACTACCACTACTCCTTCAACTACTGTTGCTGCTACTACTACTACTAATAATAATATTACTACTACTACAACTATTCCTGCACCTACTTCTAGTTCTGCTACTTCTCCTTCAACCACTATGACTACTACTGCTACAACTACTCCTCCAACTCCCATTACTACTACACTACTACTACCACTACTACCCCTACTCCAACAACTACTTCTCCAATTACCACTACTATTACTACTACTACTATTACTATTTCTGCTACAAGTACTACTACTATTATTACCACTACTACTACTACTACAAATACTAATTCTAATACTCCTAGTACATCTGTTGCAAATACTACTATTGCTACTACTACTCCAACAACTACTATCACTCCTAACTCCCCTACTACTACCACCACTACTTCTGCTACCCCTATTACTACTACTGTAGTTGCTGCAACAACTGCCACTACTAGGACTACTACTACCACTATTAATACTCCTACTACTACTCCAACTTCTACCATTAGTACTGCTCCTACTACTACCACCCCCACCACTACGACAACTTCAACAACTACTAATGTTACTACAACTGCTACTTCTACTATTATAGCAACAACTACTAATATTACTACTACAACAACTACGACTTCTACTACTAATACTACAACTACTAGTCCTACCACTACCACTACTGCTGTTGCTGCTACTACTGCCTTTGAAGTTGCAACTACTACTACTACAACTAGTTCAACCACTACTCCTACTCTTTCTACAACTCCTCCTCCTACTACAATAAGCCCTACTCCTACTACTAGTACTTCTACTCCAACTACTTCATCAACTATTACTTCTACCAATACTACTACTATATCTACTAGTACTACCACCACTACAACTCATATTACTATTATGACAATAACAACAACAACAACTACTACTACTATTATTACTACAACTATAATTATTACTACCACTCATACTATCACTTATAATGCTACTACTACTACCACCATTCCTCCAGCTGCTGCTATTACTACTACTTCAACTACTACTATAATTACTACTACCACTAGTACAATCACTTCTCATGCTAATACTACTACTACTACTACTACTACGATTGCAACCACTACACTACTACTACTACTATTGCAACAACTACTACTGCTACTACTCCTACCTTTGTAGCTACTACTCCTGTTCCTACTACTACTACTACGACAACTACTAATACACCCACCCCTACTCCTACTATAACTACTACAATTCCAACTCCTACTATTAGAACTTCTACTACTACTATTACTCTACAAGTGAAACTGCAACTACTAGTACTCCTCCTCCTACTACTACTACTGCTACTACTGCTACAACTACTAATGTGACAACAACAACTACTACTACCACTACAACTACTACTAAAACTACTACTACTACTAATTCTACTACAACTACTGGTGTTGCTGTAGTTGTTGCTACTACTACTACTACAACCACTACTACTCATACTCCAACTATTGCTACTACTACACCTACAACTACTAATACTTATGCTACTACAATGACAAGTGCTACAACTCCTACTATTTCTTCTACTACTCCTGCTCATACTCCTACTACTACTACTATTACTACTCCTACTCCTATTCTTACTACAACAACAACTACTACTACTCTAAATTCTACAACTACAACTACGACTACTCTACTAGTAAAATTGCTACTACTCATAGTCCTACTACTACTACTATTACTACTACTGCTACTACTACTATTACTACTACTAATACAACAACAACAACTACTACTACTCTTACTTCTACAACAACAATAAGAACTACTACTACTAGTACTACTATAGCTACTACTGCTATTGTTATTGTAGCTTCAACTATTTTTACTACTACTACCTCTATCACTACTCCTAGTCATACTAATACTCTTGCTAATACTATTACTACTCCTACTCCTACTACTGCTACTACTACTACTCCTTCTTTTGCTACTACTACTATTACTACTCGTACACGTACTGCTACTATTGTTACTCCTATTACTCCTACAACTATTGCTACTACTTCACGTACTCCCACTCCTACCACTACCACTATTCCTACTACCACTACCACCCCTACTCCAATGACTACTATGCCTACTACTACATCTACTCCAACTCCTACTATTATTACTACTACTACTGCAACTACTACGCCTACTACTACCTCTACTCCAACTACTGCTCCTATTACTACTAATATTATTGCTACTACTACTATTACTACTACTATTACTACTACTGGTACTCCTCCTTCAAGTAGTATCATGACCGCTACTACTATTACTATAACTACTACCACTATTGCAACTACTACTACTACTTTTACTACTAGTACAACAACCACTACCACTCCTTCTTTCACAACTACTATTACTACAACTACTACTGTAAATACTACTACTATGACAACTATTCTTGCTCCTACTCCTACTAATTCTACTTCTACTCCTACTAGAAATACTACTACTACTATTCCTCCAACTCTAACTCCCATTACTACAACTACTCCAATTACTACTACTACTATTACTGTTGTTGCTACTACTAGCACAATTACTCCTATTACCACCACTACCCCTATCGCTACATCAACTACTACTACTCGTACTAATATTCCTAGTCTAAATCCTTCAACTACAACTACTACTACTTTTGCTACTAATTTTATTACTACTATTACTATTACTAGTACTTCTAGTCCTACTACTGCTCCTACTACTACTATAATGCCTACAACTACTACTACTCATAGCTCTCCTACTATTGCTACGGCTACAGCTGCTACTCCTATTACTACTACTACTGCTGCTGCTTCTACTATTCCTACTATTCCCACTATGACTACTACTACTACAATTACTGCTACAACTACTACTACTACTACTCATACTACTAAAACTCTACTACTGCTACTAATGTTACTACTACTCTTCTACTTGTATCAGTTATAGTTGTAGAAGTGTTAGGAGTAGTAGGTAGTCATAGAAGTTGAAGGAGTACTAGGAGTAGTTGTAGTAGTAGGAGCAGCAGTAATAGCGGCAATAATAGTTGTAGTAGGAGTAGTAGGACTAGTAGTATTAATAGAAGTTTGAGTAGTAGTAGCAAGTGTAGTAGTAGAAGTAGCAGTAGCAGTAGCAGCAGCAGTAGTATTAGTAGAAGTAGTAGTAGCAGTAGTAGCACTGGTAGCAATTGTACTAGTAGTAAAAGTAATAGTATTACTAGTAGTAGTAGTAGTTGTTGTGTTTGTTGTTGTGGCTATTATTATTGTTATAGTAGTGGTAGTAGTAGTCGCAGTAGTTGTAGTAGTCGAAGATATGGTAGTAGTAGTCAGAGTAGCAGTTGGAGTTTTGGTAGTAGAAGTAATAGTATTAATAGGAGTTTGAGTAGGAGTAGCAGTAGCAATAGTAGTAGGAGTAGTAGGAGATGTAGTAGCCACAGTAGTAGGAGTAGGAGTTGGAATAGTAGTAGTAGTAGTAATAGTAGAAGTCATAGTAGTAATAGGGTTAGTACTAGTAGTTGTTGTTGTTGTTGTAGAAGTAGTAGTAGTAGTAGTAGTAGCAGCAGCAGCAGTAGTAGTAGTAGCAGCAGCAGCTACTGCTATAGTAGTAGTAGTAGTAGTAGTAAGTCTTCGGTAGTAGGAGGCGGAGGAGGTAGGAGGCGGGGAGGAGGAGGAGGATGATAGTAGTAGTAGTAGAAGTAGTCGTAGGTTAGCGAGGAGGAGAGGAGGAGAGGAGGAGGAGTAGCAGCCGCAACGTAGTAGTAGTATTGTAGTAGTAGTAGGGCGGAGTAGGCGGAGGACGGAGGAAGTAGTAGCAGTTAGTTGTAGTTCTAGTCAGTAGCCAGTAGTATTAGGACTGTGTTCCAAAGTATTAATAGGAGTTTTAGTAGTAGGAGGCAGAGTAGCTGTACTAGTTGCAGTATTAGAAGAAGTAGTAGGAGTAGTAGGAGTAGCAGTAGTAGTAGCCATAATAGTAGCAGTAATAGTAGTAGTCATAGTAGTAGTAGTAGTAGTAGTAGAAGGAGGAGTAGGAGGTGTGTTTGGAGTAGTGCTATTAGTACGATTAGTAGTAATAAAGGTAGTAGGAGTAGTAGTAGTACGAGTAGTTGTAATAGTATAGTAGTATTAGTAGTAGTAGTACTAGTTGTAGTAGGAGGGTAGTAGTAGTAGTAGTGGTGGTGGTGGTGGTAGTAGTAGTAGTAGGAGCAGTAGTAGCAATAGCAGTAATAATAGTAGTAGTAGTAGTAGTAGTAGTAGTAGTGGCAAAAGTAGTGGTAGTACTTGTAATAGTAGGAGTGTTTGGACTAGTACTATTGGTTTGAGTAGTAGTAGAAGTTGGAGGAGGAGAAGTAGTAGTAGTAATAGGGGTAGAGGTAATAGACTTAGTAGTATTTGTTGTAGTAGTGGTAGCTATAGTAGCATGAGTAGTAGTAGTAGAAGAAGAAGAAGAAGAAGCAGCAGCAGCAACAGTAGTAGTAGCTGTAGTAGTACTAGTAGTAGTAGTAGTCATAGTTGTTGTAGTTATAGTAGTAGCAGTAGAAGTAGTAGGAGTGTTTGGAGTAGTAGTGGTGGTGGTAGTAGTAGTCATAGTTGTAGCAGTAGTTGTAGTAGTAGTATTAGTAGTCATAGTAGGAATATAGTAGCAATAGTAGTTGTTGTAGTAGTAGTAGTTGAACTTGTAGGAGTGTGACGAGTTGTAGTAGTAGTAGTAATAGCGGTGGAAGTAGTAGGAGTGTTAGCAAAAGTAGTAGGAATAGTAGTAGCATTTGCAATAGGAGTATTTCCATAGTAATAGCAGCTGTGGTAGGTGTTGTAGTGGTTGTAGTAGTAGTAGTAGGAGTAATAGTAGGAGTAGCAGTTAGAGTAGGGTTAGTGGTAAATTTGTTGTAGTAGTAGTAGCAGCAATGGCAGCAGGAATTGTAGTAGTAGTTATTATTGTTGTTATTATTGTAGTAGTAGTACTAGTAGTATTAGTAGTCATACTACTAGTACTAGTAGTAGTCATACTAGTAGTGGCAGCAGTAGTAGTAGCATTAGTAGCATTTGTAGTAGTAACACTAGCAGTGGCAGTAGTAGTCATAATTGTAGTAGTAGTAGCAATAGCAGTAGCAGTACTGGTAGTAGTAGGAGTGTTTGAAGTAGCAGTATTATAACGAGTAGTTGTAGGAGGTGGAGGAGGAGTAGTGGTAGTAGTACTAGTAGTGCAAGCAGCAGCAGCAGGATCAACAACAATAGTAGTAGTAGTAGTAGTCGTAGTAGTCATAGTTGTGGTAGTAGTAGTAGAAGTAGTAGGAGTGTTTGGAGTAGTAGTAGTAGTAAGAGTAATATCGTAATAATAGTAGTAGTGGTAGGTGTAGTAGCAGTAGTTGTTAAGTAGTAGTAGGAGTAATAGCTAGAGTAGGAGTTGGAGTAGGATTAGTAGTAGATTCGTAGTAGTCATAGTAGCAGTAGTGGTTGGAGTACTTGTAGTTGTAGTAGTAGAAGTAGGCGTAGTAGCAGAAGTAGTAATAAAAGGAGTAGGAGTTGGAGTAGGCATAGTAGAAGTAGTTGTAGTGGGAGAGGGACTAGGAGTAGTAGTAGTAGGAGGAGCAGTAGCACTAGGAGTAGGAGTAAAAGTAGTAACAGTAGTAGGAATAGTAGTAGTCATTGTTGTTGTTGTTGTTGTAGTAGTAGTTGTAGGTGCAGTAGCGGCCGAAGTTGGAGTAGGAGTAGGAATAGTAGTAGTCGAAGTAGTAGTAGCAATAGTAATAGTAATATTAGTGGCAGTAATAGTAGTAGTAGCAGCAGTACTAGTATTGCTAGTAGTAGTAGAAGTAGTAGTCATTATTGTTGGTGCAGAAGTAGTAGTTGTAATATAAGAAGGAGCAGCAGCAGTAGTGGTTGTTGGAGCGAAAGTAGTAGTTGTAAAATAGGTTGTAGTAGTAGCAACAATAGATGCATCTATAGTAGGAATAGTAGTAGTAGCAATAATAGCTGTGGCAGTAGTAGTCGTAGGAGTGGTAGTAGCATATTAGTAGTTGTAGTATTAGTAATACTAATAATAGTATTAGTTGTTGTTATTGTTGTTGTTGTTGTTATAGTAGTAGTAGTAGTTATTGTAGTTGTATTAGTAGTAGTAGCAGCAATAGTAGTAGTAGTAGTAGTAGTAGTAGTAGTAGTAGTAGCAGTAGTAGTAGCAGTAGCAGTAGTAGTAGCAATTGATCTTGTAGTAGAAGTAGTAGTGGTGGTGGTGGTTGTGGTGGTGGTAGCAGTACTGGTTGTAGTAGTAGTGCTAGTATTAGTAGTACCAATAGTAGGAGTTGTTGTAGTAGCAATTGAACTAGAAGTAGAAGTAGAAGTAGTAGTAGTACTAGTAGTAGTAGTAGTAGTAGTAGTACAAGTAGTAGTCATTGTCGCCGTCGTCGTAGTAGTAGTAGTAGTAATAGTAGTAGAAGTAGTATTAGTAGTGGTAGGAACAGTTGCAACAGCAAAAGTAATAGTAGTAATAGTAATTGTAGAAGTTGTAATAGTAGTAAAAATAGTAGTAGTTTAAGTATTAGTCATAGTAGTGCAGTAGTAGTAGTAGTAGAAGTAGTTGGGAGTGTTTCGGGTTGTAGTAGTAGTAGTCATGGTGTAGTAGCAGTTGTAATAGTAGTCATAGTTGGATTGTAGTAGTAGTAGCAATAGTAGGAGTAGTAGTAGTTCATCTTGTAGGAGTGTTATGAGTAGCAGCAGTAGGAGTAGTAGTTGTAGTAGTAGTACTAGTAGTAGAAGTAGTAGGAGTGTTTCGAGAAGTAGCAGCAGCAGTAGCAGTATTAGTTGTAGGAGTATTAGCATAATAATAGTAGTAGTAGTAGGTGTTGTAGCTGTAGTAGTAGAGTAGTAGTTAGAGTAACAGCCGGATTGGAAGTTAGAGTAGGATTAGTAGTAGATTTGTAAGTAGTAGTAGCAGTAGTTGGTTGAGTACTAGCAGTTGTTGTTGTTGTTGTAGTAGTAGTAGTAGTGGTAGTAGTAGTAGGAGTAGTAGTAGTTGTTGTTGTTGTCATGGAAGTACTAGTAATAGTAGTAGTAATAGTAGTAGTACTAGCAGTATTAGTAGTAGCAGTTGTTGCATTAGTAGTAACTGTTGTTGTTCTTGTGGTTGTAGTACTTGTTGTGTTAGTAGGAATTGCAATTTTAGTAGTAATAGTAGTCAGAGTAGTAGTAGTAAGTGTAGTAGCAGTAGGAGTTGGAGTTGGAGTTGGAGTTGGAGTAGTAGTGGTTGTCGTAGTAGTTGGAGTAGTATTAGTATTAGCAGGAGTTATAGTAGGAGTATTAGTAGGAGTTTTAGTCGTCCAAGTTGTCGTAGTTGTTGTAGCGAGAGGGGGAGTAGGAGTAGTAGTAGTATTAGTAGTAGCAGCAGCTCGAGTTGGAGTGGGAGTAGTAGTATTTGTTTAGGAGTAGTTGTTGTTGTTGTATTAGTAGTAGTAGTATTAGTAGCAGTAGTTGTAGTAGTAGCAGTAATTGTAGTAGCAATAGGTATTGGAGTAGGAGTACGAATAGTGGTAGTAGGAGTAGTAGTAGCAGTTGTAATAGTAATATTATTGGTAGTAGTAGTAATAGTAGTAATAGCAGTAGTAATATTACTAGTAGGAGCAGTTGTCGAAGTTGTTCTTGGAGCAGAAGTTGTAGCTGTAATACAAGCAACAACAACCGTAGTAAGAATCGTAACAATAGCAACATCAGCAGTAGGAGTAGCAGTAGTAGAAGCAATTGCCGTAGCAGTAGTAACAGTAGTATTTGTAGCAGTAGTAGTAGAAGTAATTGTAGGATATTAGTAGTAGTAGTTCTTGTTGTTGTTGTAGTAGTAATAATAATAATAGTTGTAGCAGTTGTTGTAGTAGTAGTTGGAGTAGTAGTAGTAGTAGCTGTAGTAGGAGGAGGAGGAGGAGGAGGACTAGTAGTAGCCGTAGTAGTAGCAATTGATCTTGTTGTAGAAGTAGTACTAGTAGTAGTAACAGCAGTAGTAGGAGTAGAAGTAGTATTAGTAGTCGTAGTAGGAGGAGGAGTAGTAGTAGTGTTAGTGTTAATAGTAGTATTAGTACTTGTTGTAGAAGTAGTAGTAGGTACAGGAGTTGTTGTTGTTGTTGTCGTCATTTTTGTTGTTGTTGCAGTAGAAATAGTAGCAGTAGTGGTAAAAGCAGCCACAGGAACAATAATAGTAGTAATAACAATAATAGTAGAAGCCATAATAATAGTACTCGTAGTAGTATAGTAGTAGTAGTAGAAGTACTTGTAGTAGTTGTTGTTGTCGAAGTAGTAGTAGGAGTAGTAGTAGTAGTAGTTGTTGTTGTTGTAGTAGTAGTTGTTGTTGTTGTTCTTGTAGTAGCAGCAGCAGTAGTAGTAGTGCTAGTAGTAGTAGCAATAGGAGTAGTAGTTGTTGGAGGAGTTGGTGTAGGAGTAGTAATCAGAGTAGTAGTAGGAGGAGGAGTTGTAGTAGTAGTAGTAGTAGTAGTATTAGCAGTTGCAGTAGTAGTAATGTAGTAGTAGTCGTAGTAGTTGTAGTAGTAGAAGTAGTAGTACTACTCGGAGTAGTACTGGTGGTGGTGGTGGTAGTAGTAGTAGTCATTATACTAGTACAAGTAGTAGTAGTAGTAGTAGTAGTAGTTGGAGTAGCAGCTATTACAGTAGTAGTAGGAGCGGTAGTAGCAGTAGTAGTGGTAGTAGTAGGAGTGTAATAGTGGTGGTAGTAGTTGTAGTAGTTGTCGTAGAAGTCATTGGAGTATTTGGAGTTGTACTAATAATTGGGTTAGTAGTAGTAATAGCAGCAGCAATAGTAGTACTTGTATGAATGTGAGTATTAGTAGTAGTAGTAGTAATAGTAGTGTTAGCATTAGTAGTAGTAGAACCAATAGTAGTAGTAGTACTAATAGTAACAATTGTTCTAGTAGAAGAAGTGGCAGCAGTAGTGGAAGTAGTAGTGGTTGTTGTTGTAGTAGTACTAATAGCAGCCGCAGTAGCAGTAGTAGTAGTTGTAGTAGTTGTAGTAGTAGGAGGAGTAGTAGTAGTTGTGGTAGTAGTAGTAGTAGTAGTAGTAGTAGTAGCAATCTTACTATGAGTTGTAGTAGGAGTAGTAGTTTCTGTAGTAGTCGTATTAGGAGGAGTTGTAGTAGTACCAGTAGGTGTAGGAATAGGGGTAGTAGGAGTTGGAGTAGGAGTAGGAGCAGTAGTTGTTGTAGTAGTAGTTGTTGTTTTAGTATTGCTATTAGAACTACCAGTTGTAGTAGTAGTAGTTGTAGCAATTGTTCTAGTCGCAAAAGTAGTCGTAGTAGCAGTATCAGTAGTAGTAGTAGTCGTAGCATTAGAAGTAGTAGTTGTTGTCATTGTTGTTGTTGTTGTAGTAGTAGTATATTAGTAGTACTAGTAGTAGTACTACTAGCAGTAGTAATAGTAATAGTAGTAGTAGTTGTTGGAAGAGTTGGTGTACGAGTAGTAATTAGAGTGGTAGTAGTTGGAGTAGGGGCAGTAGTAGTCGTAGGAGTTGTTGCAGCAGTAGTAGTATTAATTGTAGTACTAGTATTAACAGTTGTACCAATAGTAATGTAGCAGTAGTCTTAGTAGTTGTAGTAGCAGCAGCAGTAGTATTAGTTGTAATACTCGAAGTAGTAATAGTAGTAGTAGTAGTAGTTGTAGTAGTAATTGTAGTAGTAGTAATAATAATCGTAGTAGTAGTAATAGCAATAGTAGTAGTAGTAAATTTAGTAGTCGTAATAGTAGTAGTTGCAGTAGTAGCTGTTGAAATAGTAGTCGTAGTAGGAGCAGTAATCGCAGGAGTAGTTGTAATAGTTGCAGCAGTACTGATTGTGGTAGTAGTTGTAGTAGTAGTAGTAGGAGTGTAGTAGTAGTGGTAGAAGTAGTAGTAGTAGTAGGAGTGTAGCAGTTGAGGTAGTTGTTGTTGTAGTATTAGTGTTGTAGTAGTATTTGTAGGAGTGTTACAATTAGTAGTAGTAGTTGTTATTATTGTTGTTGTTGTTGTTCTGGAAGTAGTAGGAGTGTTAGTATTATTATTATTATTAGTAGTAGTAGTAGTATTAGTAGTAGTAGTAGCAATAGTACCAATAGTGGTAGGAGTAGCACTAGTAGCAATTGTACTAGCAAAAGAAGTGGTAGTAGATGTGGTGGTGGTGGTGGTGGTAGTAGTAGTCGTCGTCGTCGTAATAGTAGTAGTACTACTACTACTACAACTAATAGTAGTACGATTGCTACTACTACTCCTAAATCTACTGGTACTACTACTTCTCAAACAATTACTCCTACTCCAACACCAAATCATACTACTACTCCTAATACTACTTTTGATCGTACACCAACTCCTGCTACCATTCCTACTCCAACTGGTACTACTACCACAACTACTACTACAACTACCACTCCTACTCCAACTGGTACTACTATTATTGCTACTGCTACTACTACTACTTCTACTACGACAACTACTACTAGCACTACTACTTCTCCTACTTATACTACTACTACGACTACTACTACTACTTCTTGTTCTTCTTCTACTAGTACAATTACTACTATTACGACTCCTACTACTACTGGAACTACTACTACCAATACTAACACTACTACTAGTAGTAGAAGTACCACTACTTTTACTAATACTTCTACTACCTCTACTACTACATCAACTACTACTTCTACTACTCCTACGAATACTACTACTCCTAGCACAGCTACAACTTGTATGAGCCCTTCTCCAACTACTACTAATACGACTACAACAACTACTACTACCACAACAACTACTACTATGACTACTCTTACTCCAACTAGTACTCCTCCAACTACAAATACTATTACTACTACTCGTACTACTACTACCACTATTGCAACAACTACTATTGCTACTAATACTACTAGTACTACTAATACTACTACCACTACTACTACTACTCTTACGACTGCTACTACAACTCCTACACCAACTATTCATACTACGACTACTACTATCACCACCACTACTATTGCTACTGCTATTACTATTTCTACTACTGTTGCTGCGACTCCTACTACTGCTACTACTACTCAAACTATTGCTTTTACTACTGTTGCTTTCAATACTACTAATACAACTACTTCTACTATTGCAGTTGCTACTACTGCTGCTACTGTTGCACTATTACTACTACTACTACTATTTCTATGCCTACTCCTATTACTGTTACTTCTACTACTACTCCTCCTACTACTACTACAACTAATACAACACTTACTCCAACTCCTTTCGCTACTACAACTCCTACTAGTATTACTTCCCCCACTCCAACTACTAACTACACCTATTACTACTCCTACTACTCCTCCTACTACCATAGCTAGTATTATTGCAACAACAACAACTACTACTACTTCTCAAACTACTACGACAACCACTACTGCTACTAGTTAGACCACTACCACTATTGCAACTGCTACAACTCCTACTACTAATCCTATGCCAACCCCTACTACTACTATTGTCGCTACTACTACTAGTACAACTACTACCACTACTACCACTACTACAACTATTACTACTCCTACTGCTACTATTTCTGCTACTACTACTACTACTACTACTTCAACTACTACTCCTGCTCCTACTACTACTTTTGATGCTATTGTTACAACTATGGCTCCTACAGCTATTGCTATTACATCTACTAGTACTACTGATCCTACCTCCCCTACTACTACTGGTACTATTATTCCTATTGCTTTGATTACTACTACTACTTCTGCTCTAATTGCTCCTACTAGTGCTACTTCTACTAGTATGGATTTGGCTGCTACTATCACTGCTACAATAGGTACAAATGCTTCTACTCCTACTCGTGTTACTACTACTGCTGCTGCTATTACTGCTACTATTGCAACTACTGCTACTACTGCTAAAACTACTGCTACTACTATTGTTGCGATAACTACTACTACTATGATTGCTACTATTGCTACTACTACCTACTATAACTACTATTATTGTTGCTGCTACAACTACTGCTACTTTTGCCGCCAGTAATTGCAATACTACGACTACTACCAATACTACTGCTACTGCTGCTGCTACTACTACTCCAACAACTACTTTTATTGCTACTATTACTATTACAGTTGCTACTACAACTGCTACTGCTGCTGCTGCCACAACAGCCACTGCTACTACTACAACAACAATGACTCCTACTACTACTCCATTTACTACTACTACCACTACTACTATTTATAAAACTACCACTACTACCACTACTACTACTGCTGCTATTGAGACAACTACTACAACAACTACTACTAATACCACTACAACTACTTATTCTTCTTCTTCTACTACTACTAAGCCTACAACTACTATGGCCTCTACCACTCCTACTACTACTGCTATGCCTACTCCAAGTACTACTACTGCTACTACTGCTTCTATTACTCCTCCTCCTCCTCCTCCTCCTCTTCCTCCTCCTCCTCCGCCTGCTACTACTACTATTGTTGTTGTTGTTGCTACTACTACTACTACTTCTACTACTAGTACGAGTTATACTACTACTCGTACTACTATTGTACTACTACTACTCCTACAAATAATCCTATCCTACATGAAATCCTACTACTACTTCTACTCATACACTAACTCCTACTATAGCTTCTACTGCTACTCCAACTCCGACACATAATGCTGCTATTTCAACTCAAACTATTACTACTACTATGGAACTACCACTCAATCTCCAACTCCTCCTAGTATTATTGCTATTTCTACTAATTCTACTACCACAACTACTACTACCACTCCTACTACTACTACTATTACTAT
The DNA here is from genome assembly GCA_005019695.1 of Trichopus zeylanicus subsp. travancoricus. NCBI lineage: Eukaryota > Viridiplantae > Streptophyta > Magnoliopsida > Dioscoreales > Dioscoreaceae > Trichopus > Trichopus zeylanicus. The sequence continues at coordinate 28,913 of RXID01011062.1, forward strand.
GACTACTACTACTACTACTACTTCTTCTTCTACTAGTACAGTTATTACTAGTACTACTCCTACTACAACTATATTACTACTGCCAATACTAACACTACTACTACTACTGTAAGTACTACAACTAATACTAACATTCCTACTGCCTCTACTACTACAAGTACTACTTCTACTACTCCTATAGGTACTACTACTCTTGGCACTCCTATGACCTCTATGAGTCCTACTCCAACTACTACTGCTGCTGCTACTGCTACAACTGCTACTATTATGACTACTCTCACTGCAACTACTACTCCTCTGACTACTACTATTATTGCGCCTACTCGTACTACTACTACTATTACAACAATTGCGACTGCTACTACAACTACTAATACTACTACTACAACAACTACTACTACTAATACTGCCACTACTGCTACTATAACTCCTACAACTACTACTACAACTACTACACCTAGTACTACTGCTGCTACTACTACTACTATGATTACTACTATTACTATTTTGTTTACTACTACTACTACTACTCCTACTATTGCTACTACTACTACTACTGCTGCTGCTATGAGTACTACTACTATGACTACTTCTACTTCCGTAGTTGCTACTATTGTTGTTTCTATTACTACGATTATTACTACTACAACAACTACAACAACAACAACAACAACAAAAACTACTACAACTATTCCTACTCCTACTCCTATTACTGCTACTTATACTACTCCTCCTCCTACCACTACTACAGCTAATATGACACCCACTCCAACTCCTTCCGCTACTACAACTCCTACTACTATTACTGCCCCCACTCTAACTGCTACTACACCAATTACTACTCCTACTTCTACTCCTCCTACAACCATAACTACTATTATTGCAACTACTACTACTACTGTAACTATTTCTGATACAACAACAACTACTCCTACTACTGCTCGGACAACAACTGCTACTACTAATACAGCTATTATTGTAACCTCGACTTCTACTACTACTACTACAAATACTATCGCAACTTCTACTACTACTATTTCTACTACAATTGTTGTTATTGTTGCTGCTCCTACTACTACTACTACTTCTACTACTAGTGCAATTGCAGCAACTACCACTAACCCTACTACTCTTACTCCCACTACTACTACTACTAATACTACTGTTACGACTATGCTGACCTCTACTACTGCTACGACTAAGACTACGACTTCTACTACTAATATTACTGGTACTATTGCTACTGCTATTGCTCCTATTGCTACTACTACTACTAGTTCTATTACGACAACAAAAACTACTACTCCAACTACTAGTACTTCTACTACTAATACTACAACTACTACTACTAGTACTACTAGTAGTACTACTACTACAACTACTAGTGTAATTGCTACAACTACTACTTCTACTATAGGTACTACTACTACTACCACTAACCACACTACTACTACTCCCACTATAATAATAGTAGAAGTAGTAGTTGTTGTAGCAGTAGTAGCAATGGTAATAGTTGTGATTATGATAGTAGAAGTATAAGTAGTAGTAATAGTAGCAGTAGTTGCAGTAGTAATGGTAGTAGCAGTAAAAGGAGTAGTAGTAGTGATAGCAATAGCAGCAGCAGCAGTAGTAGTAGTAGTAGAAACTACCATAGTAGTAGAAGCTACAATAGGATTTGGAGGAGTAGCAGTAGTTGTACTAGTTATAAAAGTAGTAGTAGTAGCAGCTGCAATAGTAATTATTGTTGTTGTAGTAGTAGTAGTAAAAATAGTAGAAGTAGTGGTAATAGTAGTAACGATAATAATAGTAGTAGCAGTAGCAGTGGTAGAAGTAGTAGTAGTTGTAATTGTTGGAGTAGTGGTAGGAGTAGGAGTTGGGGTAGAACTGGTTGTACGACTTGTAGCAATAGTAGTAGTACTAGTAGGAGTAGCAATAGTTTCGATAACAGAAGTTGTAGCAGCAGTAGGAGGAGGAGGAGGAGGAATAGTAGTAGTAGAAATAATAGTATGAGTAGGAGTACAAGTGGTAATAGGAGTAGTAGTAGTAGAAATAGTAGTGGGAGTGGGAGTGGCCGTAATAGCATTAGTTTGGGTAGTAGGAATAGTAGGCATAGTAGCAGGTCCAGCAGTAGCAGTAGCAGTAGTAATAGTAGTGGTATTAGTTGTAATAGGAGTGCTAGTAGTAGTAGTTATTGTAGTAGTAGTACTAGTAGCCGCAGCAGCAGTAGCGGTAGTAGTAGTAGCAGTAGTTGTACCAGCAGCAGTAGTAGTAGTAGTAGTAGAAACAGTAGAAGTCGTAGAAGCAATAGTAGAAGTAGTAGTATTCAGAATAGTAGGAGGAGTAGGAGTTGGAGTTGGAGTAGTAATAGCAGAAGTAGTAGTAGTACTACTAGCATTAGTCGCAGTAGCGGTAGTAGCTGTAGTAGTCCTAGTTGTAGTAGTAGCAGGAGAAGCAGTAGGAGTAGTGGCTGTAGTAGTTGCAGTCGTAGTAACAGTAGTAGTTGTAGTAGTTATAGTTCTAGTAGCAGTACTAGTATTAATAGTAGTAGTAGGAGGAGTGATAGTTCTAGTAGTAGTAGCAGTAGTCGTTTTAGCCGAAGTAGTAGTAGTACTAGTAGTAGTAGTAATAGTAATAGTACTAGTAGTAGCAGTAGCAGTAATAGTAGTAGTAATTCTAGTAGCAGAAATAATAGAAGCTGTAGTTTTAGAAGCAACAGTACTGCTAGTAGTAGTAGTAGCAGTAGTACCAATAGTAGTAGCAGTAGTAGTAGTAGGAGTAGTAGTATTAGGAGTTGTAATAATATTAGTCGTAGTAGTAGTAGTAGTACTAGGAGTTGTAGCTTTAGCAGCAGTAGTAGTAGAAGTTGTTGAAGTAGTAGCAGTAGTTGTAGTAGTTGCATAATAGCAATAGTAGTAGTAATTCTAGTAGTAGTAGAAGTAGTTGTAATAGTAGTTATAGTAGTAGTAATGCAAACAGTAGTAGTAGTTGTTGTTGTAGTTGTAATAGGAGTAGGTGTAGGACTAGGGGTAGTAGTAGGAGCAATTGTAGTAGTAATAGTAGCACTAGGAGTAGTAGGAGGAGGAGGAGGAGTAGTAGGAGTAGCAGTAGTAGTAACAGTTTTAGCAGTAGTAGTAATAGTAGTAGCAACAGTAGTAGTATCAGTAGTAGTAGCAGCTGTTGTAATCACAATAGTAGGAGTCATAGCCGTAGTGGTAGTAAAAACAGTAGTAGCAATAGTAATAGTAATGGTAGTAGTAGTGGTAGTAGTATTTGTAGTAATTGGTGTAGTAGTAGTTATAGCACTAGTAGCAATAGTAGTAGTAGTAGTAGTAGCTGTAATAGCAGTACTACTACTACTAGTAGTAACAGTAGAAGTAGTGGTTGCAGTAGTAGTAATAGTTGTAATAGCAGTACTAGTAACAGTAAGAGTAGAAGTAGTAGTAGTAGGAGAAGAAGTAGTAGTAGGTGCAGTAGTAGTAGTTTCAGTTGTTGTCGATGTAGTAGTAAGTGTAGTAGAAGTAGTAGAAGTAGTAGTAGTAGAAGTACTAGTAATAGTAGTAGTAGTAGTAATAGTAGTACGAGCAGTAGTAGTTGTTGTACTAGCAGTAGTACGAGTAGGAGTAGGAATAGGAGTAGTAGTAGCACTAATAGGACAAGGAGTAGTTGTAGTAGTGGCAGGAGCGGGAGTAGGAGTAGTAGTAGTTGTTGTACTAGAACTAGTAGTATTTGGAATAGGAGTAGGACTAGGGGTAGTAGTCGCAGTAGTAGGAGTAGGAGTAGTAAGTAGTAGTGGCAGGAGCCGGAGTAGGAGTGATAAAGGTAGTCATTGTAGTAGTAGTAGTAGTATTAGTAGTACACTACTACTATTGCTGCTACTACTGCTACGGTTGTTGCTACTGCTACTACTAGTAGTCCTACTGCTACTACTACTACAACTACTAATACTACTTTCCTGGCTACTACTGCTGCTATTGCTCCTACACTACTACTACATCTACTACTGCTTGTACTACTACTCATACAACTAAAACTATTACTACTACTACAACAACTCCTATTGCTACTCATAGTACAACTACTAGAGGCACTGTTGCTACTACTTCAACTACTACCATTACTACCACTACTGCCTCTTATACTACAACTACTACTACTTTCGCTACTAATATTACAAAAACTACGCCTCCTACTACTACTACTAATTGTTGCACTCCTACTTCGGCTTCTACTCCTACAACTATTACTACTATGACTAATACTACGACTATTGCTATCGCAACTACTACGACTCAAACTCCTACTTAAACTACCACTACTGCTATCACTAATACTCCAACTAATACAACCTCTATTACTGCTACTGCTGCTCCTACTACTATTACAGCTCCTCCTCCTCCTCCTACTACTACTAGTACTACGCCTGTTGCTCCTACTCCTACACCTATTCCTACTATTAATCCTACTACTACTATGACTACTACTACCACCACCACTGCTACTTTCTCATCCTCGTTTTCCTCTTCTTCTTCTACTACTACTATTATAATCACTACTACTGTTACTACTATAGCTGTTACTGCTGCTACGACTATTACTACTACTACTTTTATTACAAGTACAACTGCTACTACTACAATGGCTATTACTACTATTAATACTACCATTACTAATATAACTTCTGTTATGACTGTTGTACTATTGATGCTCCTACTACCACAACTACAACTACTATTACTCCTGCTACTTCTGCTACTGCTACTTCTGGTCCTTTTACTACTACTACTACTAGTACTGCTACTGCAACAACTACTACTATTATGACTACTCTTGCTCCTACTGCTACAACTACTACTCATAAACCTACAACTTTTACTACTATTACTACTCGTACTATAATTACTACCACTACAACAATTACGATTACTATTGCTACTACTACTACTTCTGCTGCAAGTAATACAGCTACTACTTCTAGTATAGCTGCTGTCACTACTACTACTTCTACTACTACTGCTAATACTACTATTACTATTATTAATACTACTACTACTAATACTATTACTATTGTAGCTGTTACTACTACTACTCCTACTCCTACTCCTATACGTGATCCAACTCCTACTCCTCCTCCTCCTACTACTATTACTACAACTACTACTTCTACTAATACAACTACTCCAAATCCAACTCCTACTACTACTTCTATTCCTACTACAACTACTAGTCCTACTACTACTAATACTACAAGTACTACTACTATTACTACAACTACTACTACTTCCACTATCGCCACTACAACTACTACCACTACCATTCCTATGACTACTATAACAACTACTATTATTACTACTACAACTGCTACTACTACTACCACTGCAACTACTACTGCTGCTGCTTCTACTACTAATGCTACTCTTGTTTCTCTTTCTACTACTACTTCTACTACTGCAATTGTTGCAACTATTACTGCTGCTGCTGCTACTACTACTACTATAACTACTACTACTATGCCTACTATTACTACTGCTACTACTATTATGGCTACTATTACTTCTACTAGTACAATTACTGCAGCTACTAATACTATTGTTGCAACCGCTACTACTACTCCAACTACTACTACTACTACGACGACGACTACTACTACTACAGCCACTACTACAGCTGCAGTAACTACTGCTACTACTACTACTACTATTACCCCTACGACTACTACTTGTACTACTAGTTTCATTTCTACTTCGGATTCTACTACTGCTACTGCTACTGCTACTGCTACTGCTACTACTACTACTTATGCTGCTACTTCTGCTACTCCTACTACTTCTACTACTGCTAATAATTATGTTTCTACTACTACTTCGGCTACTACTACTGCTACTACTATTATTATCATTTCTATTACCAGTACTACGTCTACTAGTACAACTACTGCTACAACCACTGCTGTGTATATTAATATTACAATGACTGATGCTACTACTTCTATTACTACTAGTACTGCAACTACGACTATGACGAGTACATCTACTATTGCAACTCCTATTGTTGCTGCTACAACTTCTACTACTATAATTGATACTACAACTTCTGCTACTTATACTACTTCTACTACTACTTATACTTCTACTGCTACTACTGCAATAGCTTGTCTGACTACGACTACAGCTATGACCACTAATGCATCTACTACGACTTCTGCAAATACGACTAATAATACTACTCCTGTAACAACTACTACTACAAGTACTACTACTTCTATTGCTATTACTACTCAAGATTCTACTACTAGTACAACTACCACTGCTACTGCTACTACTGCAAATGCCGATTCTATTGCTACTTCCACAGTAGCTGCTGTTACTACTGCAACTACCACTACGTCTTCCGCTACTTCTCCTACTACTACTACAACTACTGCTAATGCTACTGCTAGTACTACTACTATTACTACAACAACTTCAACTACTAATGCTACTATTACTACTACTCTACTACTACTACTACAACAACAACTACTACAACAACAACTACTACTACTACTACTACTGCTACTACTACTAATTCTACTACTCCTACTTGTACTACTAATAATAGTACTGCAGTTACTACTATGACGACGACTACTACTATGACTACTACTACTACAACTAGTTCTAGAACTGCAATTGTTAGTACTACTTCCACTAGTGCAGCTAGTAAGACTCCAGCTTCTATTGCTACAGCTGTTTCTACTGTGACTACTACAACTACTATGACTACTATTATTACTACAACTACTAATTTTACTACTACTACTACTATTACTACTGCTACTATTACTACTACAGCGAGTACTACTACTACTTCTACTACAACTGCTACTATCACAACTACTACCACTGCTACTACTACTCCTACTATTGCTACTACTGCTACTACTACTACTACCACTGTTACTGCTACTACTTCAACTTCTGCTACTACTACTACTACTAATGTAGATGCTACTACTGCTATTGCTAATACATACACAATTACTCCTCCTCCTCTTCCTCCTACTACTACTTCTTCTCCGACTATAACTACTTCTACAATCACTACTTCTGCTATAACTACTATTATAGCTACTACTACAACTACGACAACTACTAGTTCTACAATTGCTGCTACCATTGCTACATACTACTAGTACAGCTGCTGCCACAACTGCTGCTCATGTACTGATACAACTGCTACTGTCGCTGCTACAACTGCTAATTCTTCAACAACAACTACTACTATTACTACTACTTCTCCTGCCACTACTACTACTGCTATGTTGCAGCCATAACTGCAACCACTTCTACTATTATTACTACTGTTGTTACAACAACAACTACTACTATTAACTATTACTACTGCTACAACTACTACAACGACAAATGCTACTGCTACTACTACTATTTCCCGGCAACTATTACTACTGTTGCTATTACTAGTACTGCTACCACGACTACTACTACACAGCTACTACTACTACTACTACAACTACTATGACAACTACTGCTCTTACTATTACTACTATGACTGCTACAACTACTGCTCCTACTATTACTACTACTACTCCTACTATGTCTATTTCTACTACTACAACAGCTACTGTAGCTCCTGCTACTACTGCTACTGCGACTACTGCTATAACTATAGCTACTTCTGCTACTACTACTATAACTACTAATACTACTAATTCTACTACTGCCTCGGCTACTACTTATGCTATTGCTGCTACTACTACTACCATGACTACTAATACAACTACAACAACTACTACTATTACTACTACTACAACAACAAAAACTATAACGTCTACTACTGCTACTACAACTATTGCTCCTACTACTACAGTACTGGTACTGCTACTACTACAATAACTGCTACTACTACGACTACTACTACTACTATCACAAATGCTACTGCTACTACAATAGCCACTACAACAACAACAACAACAACTACTACTACTACTACTGTTTCTATTACTACTACTACTACTTCTACTACTACTCCTCCTATTGCAACTTCGACTACTACTACTACTTGTACTACTACTTCTACTACTGTTGTTGTTGTTACTATGACTGCTAGTACAGCTGCTACAAGTATTGAAGCTACTACTATAACTGCTACTACTACTGCTACTATGACTACTACTATTGCTGCTAATACTACTACTACAACTCCTACTGCTATATCTACTACTTCTCCTACTACTTCTACTACTATTTCTATAACTACTGTTACTACAACAATTGCTGCTATTACTAGTGCTACAACTACTACTTCTATTGCTACAACTACTTCCTTTACTGCTACCGCTGCTACTACTACTGCTACTACTACTACAACTACCAATACTACAACTATTATCGTTGCTTTTGTTATTACCACGATTGTCGCTGCTTGTACTACAACTACAACTACTGCTTCTGCGAGTACTACTGCTCGGACTACAAAAACTGTTGCAACTACTATTAGTACGACCACTGCTACAACAACAACCCTACTACTACTATTACTACTAGTACTGCTACTGCTATTGCTTCTACTGCAACTATTGCTATTACTACTACTACTTCTTCTTCTTTCTACTACTAGTACTACACCTATTACTACGCATATTACAAAACTACTAATTACTATGACTACAAGGTATACTCTGCTACTACTGCTACTCCCTCCTCATACTTAGGCTTCTACTATTGTCTTCCACTACTACTACTACTACAGCTGCTGAACCACTACTACTACAACTATGTCTACTACTACTACTACTATAGCTACTACTGCTACTACTGCTACTCCTACTACTACTGTTGCTGCAGCTCCTGCTACTACTACTACAACAACAACAACTACTACTACTACCACTACTACTACATCCGCTACTACTGCTACTGCTACTGCTATTAACATGACTACTAATACAACTACAACTACTACTAATATTACTACTACTACTACTACTCTGACTACCATTACTGCTACTACAACTATTGCTCCTACTACTACTGTACTGGTACTGCTACGACTACTACTACTACTACTACTACAAATGCTACTGCTATTATTTCTACTACTACTACAATAGTCACTACTGCTGCTGCTGCTGTACTACTGTTACTATGACTATCACTACTACTACTGCTGCTATTAGTACTACTGCTAATCCTACCACTACTACTACTACTTCAACTTCAAGTACAACTACTTGTGCTACGTCTGCTACTACTGCTACTATTATTATAGTAGCTGCTACTACTATGCCTACCACTATTATGGCTACTACTACTATGGCTACTACGTTTTTGCCTATTACTATTGCTTCTACTATTACTGCTATTACTACTATTGCATTTGCTACTACTACTACTACTTCAACTATTGCTTCTGCAACTAATGCTATTTTGATCGCTACTATAACAACTGCAACTACCGCTTCAGCTACTGCTCCTACTGGTACTGCTACAATTGCTATTGCAACTACCGCTCTATCTACTGCTCCTACTGCTACTGCAACTTCAGCTACAAGTACTGCTCGTACAGCTCCTACTACTACGATTGCTACAATAATTACCTACTACTTCTATTACTTCTACCACAACAACTACTAATTCTGTTATATCTACCACTGCTGCTCCTAATATTAGTACAACTACCACTGCTACTATTACTACCATTGCTACTATTGCTACTAATACTACTACTGCTATAGCTACTGCTACTATTGTTAACAATACTACTACAGCTACCACTTCTATTGTTACTACTACTTCGACTGCTACTGCTACTACTCCTATTGCTTCTCCTACTACTATAACTACTGCTACTACTACTGCAACATCTACTACTGCTGCTACTACCACTACTATAATTATTGCTACTACTACTGCTGTTACTACTATTGCTACTACTACTATTGTTACTACTTCTACTATTACTACTATTGCTACTACTACTCCAACTACTACTACAACTACTAATACTACTACAGCTGCTGCTATTGCTACTACAACTACTAAAACCACTACTACCAAGATTACTACTATAGCTACTACTGCTACTACTGCTACTACTCCACCTCCCCCTACTAGTCCTACTACTACTACTTCTGCTACTAATACTACTCCTACTGCTACTACTACAACTTCTACTACTACTGCTACTGTTACAACTACCCCTATGGCTACTACCAATGGAACTTCTACTACTACAGCAACTGCTACTACTACTATTGGTACTACTACTATTGGTACTACTACTATGCTACTAGTACTAGTACAACTACTACTGCTCATACTACTACAACTACTATTGCTACTACTACTGCTACTACAACTACTGCTACTAAGACTTCTACAACTACTATTGCTAAGACTTCTACAACTATTGCTACTATTACTACTTTTGTTACTACTGTTACAACTGCTACCACTTCCGCGAATAATACTACGGTTACAACTGCTATTACTATTGCTATTACTATTTCTACTACTACTACTACTACTACTACAACTACTGCAACAACCACTGCTACGACTGCTACGACTACAATTACTACTACTACTATGGACACTACTACAACAACAACTACTACTACTTTCTCCTACTACTCCTGCTGCTACCGCTACTTTCTCCAACTACTACTACTTTGACTACTAATACTACTTCTTTCTCTACTACTACTCCTGCTGCTGGCACTACATCTGCGATTATTACCACTAGTACTATTGCTACTACTCATACTACCATGGCGAAGACAACTACAACCACTACTACTATTATGACTACGACTACTACTAATGCAACTTCTACTACTTCTCCTACTTCTCCTACTGCTACCGCTACTACTACAACAACTACTGCTTCTACTACAACTCTTGCAAGTACAACGACTACTATTGCTACTCTTGGTACTATTACTACTCCTACTAATGCTATTACTGCGACTACTAGTACTAATTCTACTACTGCTACTGCTACTACTGCGATTACTACTACGATTACTACTATTACAACTAATTCTCCTACTACTACCACTACTGTTGCTGCTGCTACTACTACTTCTACTCATTCCACTTCAACTAGTACAACTGCTACTGTATCTACTACTACTACTGCAACTACTACTACTACTATTACTACTATTACAAGAAATACTACCACTACAACAACTGCGACTACTACTGCTACTACTATAAATATTACTCCTACTACAATAGCAGCTATTAGTACTACTGCAAATACAACTACCACTACTACTGCTACTGCTGCTGCTAGAACTCCTACTACTACTCCTATTCCTAGCACTACTACTACTAGTTCTACTACGACTAGTAGTACTACTATTGCTACTATTGCTACTGCTACTACTACTGCTTATGCTACTATTACTGCTACTGAGTTTGCAACTATTGCTACTAATACTGCTACTACTTCTGCTATTCCTACTACTACAAATGCTTCAACTACTACTACAACAACAACAACAACCATTGCTATTGCTACTACTACTACTACTACGACTACTTCAACTACCACTCCTATTACTGCTACTACTACTACTACTACTACTACAACTACTCCTACTAATACCTCTACTACCACTACTACTCGTACACATACTACTACTACTACCTACCTACTACTAAAATTACTACAACTACTACTACAAAAACTACTAGTTTCGCTATTATTCCTACTTCTACCACTGCTGCTGCTGCTCCTACTACTCCTCCTACTGCTATTATGACTACTATAGCTACTACTAGTATAATTATTGCTATTGCTACTACAAATACTGTGACTACTACTACCACTACTGCTACTACTTCTACTTTGGTTACTTCTATTGCAATTGCTACTGCTGCGACTACTACTATTACTGCCCCAACTACCTTTGCTGCTGCTATTGTTCTATTGTAACTGCTATTGTTCTTATTACTACTGTTGCTACTGCTGCAACTATTGTAACTACTATTGCTATAGCTAATACCACTACTACTACCACTACTACACTACTACAACTACTACGATGATGACTACTGCTACTACGACTACTACAACTACCACTCCTACTACAATTGCTACTACTACTACTACTACTACTACTACTCCTGCTATTATTGCTACTATAACTACTCTTACCAACACTACTACTGCTACTATTATTACTACTACTACCACTACAACCACTACTACTACGACTATTTCAACTACCACTCCTACTACTGCTACTATTACTACTACTACTACTACTACTATTACAACTACCACCACTATAATAACCACAACTACTATAATTACTACTACTACTACCACTGCAACTACACCTAGTACTACTATTACTACTAATACTATTACTACTACCACTACTATTAGTCCAACAACAACAACTACTACTATTACTCCTACTCCTACTACAACTACTGTTGCCACTACTACTCCTCACCCTCCTCCTCCACCTACTACTACAACAACTACTACTATTACTACTACTGCTCCTACAACAACTACAATCGCTACTACTGCTGCTGCTACTACTTCTACTAGTGCACCTACTACTGAAATTGCTATAGCTATTACTACAATAACTACTAGTTTCGCTATTATTCCTACTTCTACCACTGCTGTTGCTGCTACTACTACTCCTCCTCCTCCTACTGCTATTACGACTGCTATAGCTACAACTAGTATAATTATTGCTATTACTACTACAAATACTGTTACTAATACTACCACTACTGCTACTACTTCTACTTTTGCTACTTCTACCACAACTGCTACAGCTGCGATTGCTACTACGACTGCCCCAACTACCTTTGTTGCTGCTATTACTGCTAGGACAATAATTACTATGATTGTTCTTATTACTATTATTGCTACTGCTCCAACTATTGCAACTACTACCGCTATAGCTAATACCACTACTACTACCACTACTACACTACTACAACTACTACGACGATAACTACTGCTACTGCTACTACAACTGCTACTACGACTACTACAATTACCACTCTTACTATAACTTCTACTACTACTGCTACTACTCCTACTATTATTGCCACTATAACTACTCTTACCAACACTGCTACTACTATTAGTACTACTGCTCCTACAGCTGCTACTACTATTGCAACTATTACTGCAACGACTACTGCTCTACTACTACCCCAGGGACAGCTACTGCTATTTCTACAACTATTACTACTACTCCTGCTACAACAACTACTGTTGCTACTACTACAACTGTTACTACCACTTCTACTGCAACTACCAGTACCACTAGCGCCACCACTACAGGTACTACTGCTTCTGTTTACGCTGGTACAACCGTAATAGCTACTTATATTGCTATTGCTAATATTATTGCTAGTACTACTACTGCCAATACTATTACAAAAGCTACTATGACTGCTAGTCCTACTGCTATTGCTATAGTTGCTACTACAACTACTGCTGCTGCTACTAGTATAGATAATACTACTACTAATACTTCTACGACTGCTACTGCTACTACTCCTCCTCCTACAGCTACTATTGCTATTACAACTACTATAACTATTGCAACAAATATTACTGCTAGTATTACAATAACTACTACTATTACTAGTACTGCTCCTCCTCCAACTACTACTGCTGCTACTAATACTATCACGGCTACTACAGCTACTACTACAATGAATACTACTACTACTACTACGACTGCTACTACAACTGCAACTGCTACTCCTACTGCTACTATTATTACAGCAACTATCGCCACTACTACTATAGCTACTACAACAACTATTATAACTACTACTACTAGTACTAGTATTACCTCTCCTACTATGGCTACTACTATTGCTCCTACTACTAGTGCAACTATTACTATTGTTACTATTACTACTACAGCTAGTACTACTATGCTACTGCTACTACTACTTTTACTACTACTCTTGCTACTGCAACTACTGCCACCGCTGCTATTGATACTTTTGCTACTATTACAACAACAACTACTAGTACTATTACTACTACTAATACTCTTACAACTTCTGCTATTACTACTACTGCTACTAGTACTGTTATTACTGCTACTACGATTGCTACTGCTATTACAGCTTCTACTATTACTGCTACTACTACCACTACTATGGCTAAACTACTGCTATTGCTACTACGACTACTACAGCGGCTACTTCAAGTGCTCCTATTGCTACTATTGCTACTGCAACTACTGCTACTGCTATTACTGCTAGTGCTACTACTACTACTACTACTTCTACTATAGCTACTGCTGTTACTACTACTACCATAGCTACTGCTACTGGAACTACAACTGTTTCTACTACTACTACTACTACTAATATTATTGCTACTACTACAGCTACTACTACTGCTAAAACTATGACTATTACTACAAGCACTGCTACTACTACAACCAGCATTGCAACTACTGCCATAACTACTACTGTTACTATGACTACAACTACGGCTACAACTACATCTACTACTTCTCCACCACTACTGCCACTATTACTGCTCCTTCTACTACTACTATCGATAGTACAGTAACTACTACTACTATTACTACTCCTACTACTGCTACTATCGTGACTACTTGTACGGATTCTACTCCTACTGATACAACAACTGCTGCTGCTACTACTACTATGACTACTACTATTGTTACTCTCCTACAGCTAATTCTCCAACTACTGCAATTACTGCTGCCACTACTATTACTGCTGCTGCTACGATTACAACTGCTACAGCGACTACTAGTCCAAATACAACAGCTATTGCTACTACAAATACTACCACTTCCACTAACACTACAGCTGCTGCTACTACTATTGCTGCTACTACTACTGTAATTGCTATTACTGCTACTAATACTACTACTGCTCCTTCTACTTTTGGTGCTACTTTTACTACTGCAACTACTACTATTATTGGAATGGCTACTACTACTACTACTGCTAATAACGCCACTACTACTACTCCTACCACACTACTACAACTATTATAACGATAACTGCTACTATTACTACTACTACTACTATTATGGTTACTACGACTACTCTAACCCCTACTACTACTACTGCTACTATTAGTACTACTACTATTGCTACTACAACTGCAGCTACTATTACTATAACTACAACAACAACTACAAGTACAACTACAGCTATTGCTACAACAACAATAACAACAACTGCTACAACTACTACTATTGCGACTACCACAATAACTAGTACTACAGCTACTACTACTAGTATTGCAACTACTATTGCTTTTGCTTCTGTTACTGCTACTGGTACAGCTGCCAATATGGCAACAACTAATACCATTGCTGCTAATATTACTACTGCTAATACTACTATTATCGTTACAGCGATTGACACTACTACTGCCACTACAACTTATGCAATAGCTACTACTAAAGCTAATACTACCTCTACTACGACTATGACTGCTATTGCCACTACTATTAGGACTCAAACTGCTACTATTGCTACTTCAACTACTGCCCCTACTGCTACTGCTACTTTTATTGCTATTACAACAACTACTCCTAGTACTAGTATTACTCCTCCACTTCCTACTACTACTGCTACTGTTGCTGCTTCTACTACTACTACTTCTACTGCTATTACAACTACTACAACAATCACTAGTCCAATTACTGCTGCTACTGCTACTACAAATACTATTACTTGTACTACTACCACCACTACTACTGCTGCTACTGCTACTACCATTGCAACTGCTACTACTACTATTGCTATTACTACTTTTGCTGCTACTATTACTACCGCTACTGCTACTACTGTTGCTACTGCTACTACTACTATTACTACTTTTCCACTTCTACTGCTACTTCAACAGCTACTACTACTACTTCTACTACTACTACTACTACTGCAACTACTACTACTACTGATACTACTGCTACTGCTGCTACGCCTACTACTCCTACTACTACAACTACAGCTATTGTTACTACTACTACTACTACTACTTCTGCTGCTGCTACTACTCTTATTACCGCTCATACTCCTACTCCTACTACTACTACAACTATTACTCCTCCGCCTACTACTACTAATCTTACTCCTGCTATTGATACTATTACAACTCCTACTAGTACTACTACTATTACTACTACAACTCCTACTACAACTCCTATTCTAACTCCAACTCCTACCAATACTCTGACTACTACAACTACTATTATACAACAACTACTACTCCTACTATGATTGCTGCTACTACTATCACTACTACCTCTACTACTACTATTGCGACTACTACTATTGCTCCTACTATTACTCCTACTTCTATTACTACTACCACCACTACTACTACTACTTCGACTACTACTGCGACTATTGTATCTACTACACATGCTACTACCACTACTACTACTATTCCAAGTACAACTACTCCCACTCGTACTACTACTCTTGCTCCAACTACTGCTCCTACTCCTCCTACACCTACTACTACTGCTACTCCTTTTCCTCCTCCAGCTACTACTTCACCTACCATTCCAACCACCACCGCTACTACTACTATTAATACAACTATTATTATTACCACTACCACTACTTCTACAATCACAACAACAACAATAATAACAACAACAACAACTACTACTACTACTACTATTACCACTACAACTGGTACTACTACTACTATTATTAATACCACTACCACAACAACAATAACTACTGCCTCTACTACTACTATTACTACAACAACAACAACAACAACAACAATGACTATTAGTACTACTACTACTATTACTACTTCAACTACTACCACTACCACTAATACTACTAGTACTATTACTGCTACTATTGCTGCTCCTACTAGTTCTTCTTCTACAACTACTAGTACTACTACTGCTAAAATTACTGCTATTGCTACTACTACAACTGCTACTACTACTATTGCTACTATTACTACTGCTAGCGCTACCACTACTGCTACTACGACTACTATTGTTGCTTCTGCTTGTGCTACTACTACTGATACAACTACTAATACTACTATCGCTAATACCACTGTCACTACTACTACAGCTGCTGATACTACTACTAATGCTACTATGACAACTACTACTATTGCTACTACTATCGCCACTACCACTACTATGACAACTACTACTGCTACTACTACTCCTCCTCCTCCTCCTATTCCTACTACTTCTGCTACTGCTGCTTTCGCTATGATGACTTCTAATACTACTACTGCTACTACTACATCTATTACTACTGTTATTGCTCCTATTACTACATGACTACTACAACTACAATTACTAATACTACTGCTACTGCTATGCCTACTACTAGAAGTACTATTTTACTACTACTACTACTAGTAGTACTACTACTACTATGACTACTCTACACTTACTACTACTACTAATACTACTACGATGACTACTGGAAATACAACAACAAAAACAACAACAACTATTACTACAACAATTACTACCAGTACTATGCTACTATTGCTGCTACTACTGTAATTCCTACTACTATTACTAGTACTTCTACTACTACTATTAGAACAATAACTACTACTACTGCTATAGCTAAAACTACGTGTACTACTACTTCTGCTACTACTCCTACTACTGCCATTACTACTACTAATGATGCTACTACTATCAATGCTACTTCTGCCACTACTGCTTCTACTTTTACTACTATTGCTACTACTACTAATACTACTACTTTTGCTACTATTAGTATAGCTATTGCTACTGCTACTACACCTACAGCTACTGAAAAACTGCTTATAATACTACTGTTGTTACTACTACTGCTACTACCACCACAACTACTACTGCTGCTACTACTACTACTACTACTTTAACTACTATTACTTCTATTCATACTACAGCTTCTGCTACTATTGCTACAACAACTACTTCTACCGCTAATGCTACTATTGCTACTATTATTGCCACTACTCCTACTACTACTACCGTAATAGCTACTGCAACTACTGCTACTACTATTGCTACAACTGCTAATCCAACTACTATTACAACTACTAATTCTACTACTACAACTACAGCTACTACTACTTCAACTGCTGCTATAGCTACAATGACTACAACTATTGCCACTACTGTTATAACTACTGCTGCTGCTGCTATTGCTACTACTCCTACTACTACTACTACTACAACTACTGCTACTACCACAACTACTACTCTCACTACTACTGCTTCTCCTACTTCTAATACTACTACTACTACAACTATAACTACTACTACTACCGCTACTACTTCTACTACGGCTACTAATACTACTATTTCTACAACTACTACTACTGCTACTGCTACTCGTGCAACTTCTACTCCTACTACTACAAATACTACTGCTACTCTACTCCTACTCCAACTCCTACTATGACAACTACCACTACTACTATTACTACTACCGATACTATTACTACGAATGATACTAATATTACGACTACCATTGCGACTACTGCTACTATAACTCCTACTGCTACTACTACTCCTACTACTATCACTACCACTACTACTTATAAAACTACTGTTGTTACTGCTAGAATAATAACTTTTGCAATGACAATTATTGCTACTACTATTAATACAACCATGACAACAACAACAACTACTACTATTGCTACTACTACTACTATTATCCCTACTACAACTACTACTACCACTATTGTGACAACAACAACAACTACTACTATAATAACAACAACTACTACTCCTATTGTTGCTACAACAACAACTACTACTATTACTATTAGCACTACAACTACCACCATTTTGACACCTACTCCTACTACTACTTCCACTATGACTGCTACGATTATACTACTACTACTACTATTCCTCCTCCTCCAATGACTACAATTGCTACTCCTAACCCTACTACTATTCTTGCTACTACTACGACTACTACTCCTACTACCACGACAACTACCACTACTGCTACTACTACTATTGCTTCTAATGCTACTGCTGCTACTACCACGATTGCTACTACTACTGCTATTACTATCATTAATACTACTCCTACTACTACTACTACTACAACTATTCCTGCTCCTACTCCTTCGACTACTACAATTCCTACTCCTACTACTACTCCTATGACTGCTACTAGTACAACTGCTATTATTGCGACTACAATTACTACTACAAATACTAATACTATAACTACTACTAGTACAACTGCTATTACTGCTACTACAATTACTACTACAAATACTAATACTATAACTACTACTAATACTAATATAACTACTTATACTAATTTTACTACTATTGCTACTACTACTACTACTACTACTACAACTACTACTAGTACTACAATAACCACTACTACTACTACAAATACTACTACTATTACTACTATAACAACTAGTACTAATTTTACTCCTACTTCTACTCCTCCTCCTCCTCCTACTACTAATAACATAACTACTAAACCTATGACTACTCTTACCACTACTTCTGCTACTACTAGTACTATTACTGCTCATAGAGCTACGGTCACTTCTACTACCACTACTACTCCTATTAATATCACAATAACTACCACTACTACAACTCCTAATACTATTATTGCTACTACTAATACTTCTACTACTAGTACAATAGCTACTACTACTACTTCTACAACTACTACTACTACTACTTCTACTACTAGCGTAACTGGTACTACTACTACTACTTCTGCTACTGCTACCACTACAATTGCTACTACTACTACTCCAACTTTTGCTACTAGTACTAGTACTACTTCTACTATTACATTACAACAACAACCACTGTTACTACTACTATTACCACTTCTATTGCTACTACTACTGCTACTGCTACTGCTACTAAAGCCATAATTGATACTACTGGTGCTACTACTACTACTATATGATCAACTACTCCTCCTACTCCAAATACAAGGACTACTACTATGGTTGCTACTAATACTGCTTTTGCTACTATTAATTATACTACTATTGCTTTTGCTGCTACTACTAGTACTACTATTAGTGCTACTACCACTAGTACCACTATTGCTACTACTACTACTATTATTACAACTACTAGTATAGCTAATCTCGCTATTGCTAATACTATTACTAATACTACTACTATTGCTACTACTACAACTACTACTACTGCTCCTGCAACTACTACTGCTACTTTTACCACTACTACTGCTACTACTATGGCTTTAACTATTGCTTCTGCCATGACTACTGCTATTACTACTACTGCTACTGCTACAACTACTCCCACTATTACTACTACTACAACTACTACTAGAACTATTGCTATTACTATAACTACTACTATAGTGGTTGTAGTTGTTGCTACTCTTACGACAAATACTACAACTTCTCCTACTACTACTACTTCTGCTACTACTATTACTGCTACTATAATTGCTATTGCTTCTACTACTGTTGCTGCTGTTGCTACCACTTTCTCTCCTACAACTATAACTGCTGCTACTACTACTATTATTACTACCACTATTACTACTACTTTTGCCACTACAATAATGACAACAACTACTACTATAATTTGTATACCAACTACTACTACTGCTGTTGCTGCTACTGCTCCTACAACAATTGCCATAACTACTGCTGCTACAACAAAAAATTTTCCTACTACTACTATAGTTGCTACTACTACTAGCATTACTACAAATGCTTCTACAACAACTACTACTATGACTACCACAACAAGTACTGCTATGACTGCAACTACAACTACTTCTACTACTACTACAACTACTACACCGACTACTGTAGCCATTGTTGCTACAACTACTACTACCTCTACTACTATTATAGCTTGCACTACTACTCATAGTACTACTAGTTCTAATTCTATTGCAACAAAAATTAGTACTATTGCTACTACTGCTATTGCTACTACAACTACTAGTACTGACATTGCTACATCTTGGACTAGTACAACTATTGCTACTACTATGATTGCAATAACTACTACTAGTAGTACCCTAGCTACAGAAACTACTACTACTACCACAACTACTACTACAACTACTATTACTACTACAACTACTAAAACTACTACTACAATTACTAGTATAACTATTACGGCAAATGCTACTGTGGCTACTATTATTGCAACTCCTACAATTACTACTATTACTACTTCAACAATAACAACAATGACAACTACTACTACTAGTACAACCACTACTACTACTATGACCATTACAACTACTACTCTTACTACTCCTACTACTTCGATTACTACTATTACTACTATTTTCGCTACTTCTACTACCACTACTACTACTATTGCTACTACTACTGTTACTTCTCCTACTACTGCAACTACTACGGCTGCTGCTGCTACTACAACTACTCCCACTGGTACTACTACTACATCCAATAATATAAATGTAACTATAGCTACTATTACTAATGCTACTATTATTGCTACTATGACAACAACTACTCCTACTACTAATACTACTACTTCTACTATAATAACTACTACCAATACTTTTACTACTTTTGCTACTGCAACTAGTACTACTACAACTCATGCTACTATTGCAACTACTATTATTTTTACTAACGATACTTTTGCTACTATTGCTACTACTACTTCTTCTTCAACTACTATAGCAACTAGTACTCCTACTATTACTGCTAGAAATACTACTCCAACAACCATTACTACTTCTACTGCCCCTACTACTACTACTATTGCTACTAATACTACTATAACTTTTGCTATAACTACTACTACCCTTATTGTTACTACTACAACAACCTTCTCTCTAGTAGAAGTAGTAGTAGTAGAAATAGTACTAGTTGTTTTAGTTGTAGTAGTAGTAGTAGCTATAGTAAAAGAAGCAATAGTAGTAGTAGTAATTTTGTACTAGTAGTAGTAATAGTAGAAGTAGTACTAATACTAGTAGTACTAGTACTAGTAGTAGTAGTAGTAGTAGCAGTAGTAGGAGTAGTAGTACTTGTAATATTAGTAGCAGTAGTAGAAGTAGTAGTAGTAGTTGTTGTTGTTGTTGTTGGATTAGTAGTTGTAGTAGTAGTAGTAGCAGTGGTAGTAATACCAGTAGCAATAGTAATAGCAGTAGTAGTAGTTGTCATTATTGTTATTGTTATTGTTGTTGTTGTAGTTGTAGTAGTAGTAGAAGTTGTAGTAGCAGTACAAGTACTAGTAGTAGTATTAGTAGTAGTAGCAGTAGTAGTAGTAGCATTACTAATAGTAATAGTAGTAGTATTAGTAGTAGTGGAATTGTATTTGTATTAGTTACAGTAGTAGTTGTTGTATTTGTAGCTACAATAATAGTAATAGTAGTAATGGTAGTAATAGTAGCACTAGTGGCAATAGTAGTAGTACTAACAGTAATAGAGGTAGCAATGTTGGTAGTAGTAGCAACATTAGTAGTACTATTTGTAGTAGTAGTAGTTATAGTAGTAGTAATAGAAGTAATACTAGTAGTAGTAGTTGGGGCACTAGTAGTATTAGTAGTAGTAATAGTAGTGGTAGTAGTGGTAGCAATAGTAGTGGCAGTAGTAAAGGTAGTAGTTGCAGTAGTTGGATTGGTTGCGAAAGTAGTAGTTTGCATAGAAGTGGGAGTAGGAGTTGGAGTAGGTGTAGTAGTAGTAGTACTAGTAGTAGCTATAATTGTAGAAGTAGAAGTGGTAGTAGTAAAAGAAGTAGCAACAACATTATTTGTAGTAATAGTAGTAGTAGTAGTAGTTGTGGTAGTAAAAGTAGTAGTAGTAGTAGTAGCAGTAGTTATAGTAGCAGTGACAACAACAGCAATAATAGTAGTAGTAGTAGCAGTAGTTATAGTAGCAGTGACAACTGCGAAAATTGTAGTAGTAGTAGTAGCGATAGCAGAAGTAGCAGTAGTAGAAGAAGAAGTAGCTATAGTAGCATTACTAGTGGTAGTAGGAGTGATAGCAATAGTAATAGTAATAGTTGTAGCCATAGCAATAGTAGCAGTAGTACCATTATTAATAGTAGTAGCACTAGTAGTAGTATTGGTAGTAGTAGCAGCAGTTGTAGTAGTAGTAGTAGTAGTATTAGCAGAATTAGTAGCAGTAGTTGTTGTAGTAGGAGTTGTAGTAGTAGATATACTAGTAGGGGTAGTAATAGGAGTAGGAGTTGAAGTGGTAGCAGTTATAGTAGTAGTTGCAGTTATAGTAGTAGTGGTAGTTGTAGTAGTAGTAGTAATAGTAGGAATTATAGTACTAGTTGTAGAAGTAGGATTAGGAGTTGCAGTACAAGTATTAGTAGTAGAAATAGTAGTAGTAGTAGCAGCAGCAGCAATAGTAGTAGTAGTAGTAGTAGTCATAGTAGTAGCACTAGTATGAGCAGCAATAATAGTAGTTATAGTAGTACAAGGTGTAGTAGTGGTAGTAATAGTTGTTGTTGTTGTAGAAGTACTAGTAGTAGTAGTAGCAGTAGTAGTAGTAGTATAGTAGGAGTAATAGCAGCAGCAGTAATATTAGTATTAGTTGCAGCAGCAGTAGTAGTAGCAGTAATAGTATTATAAGTAGTAGTAGTAGTAGCAAAAGCGTTAGTTGTAGCAGTAGTTGTAATAGAAATAGTAGAAGTAGTAGTAGCAGCAGCAAGAGGGGTTGGAGGAGGAGGATGAGTAGTAATAATAGTAGTAGTAGTAGTAGTAGTAGTAGTAGTAGTAATAGTAGTAGTAGTAGTAGTAATTATAGTAGTAGGAGTAGGTGTAGGAGCAGGAGTTGTAGTAGTAGCAGTAGTTGTAGGAGTAATAGTATTATTCGCAGGAGTAGTAGTATGAGTCGCAATAGAAGTTGTAGCAGAAGTAGTAGTAATAGTAGTAGAAGTAGTAATAGGCCTAGTAGCAGCTATAGCAGAAGTAGTAGTCGCAGTAGTAGCAATCGCAGTGGTAGTATTAGTAGTAGATGTAGCAGTAGCAGAAAAAGTAGTTGTGCTCATAATAGTAGTATTATTAGCAGCAGTAGTAGTAGTCGCAGTTGTAGAAGTTGTGGTAGTAGTAATAGGAGTTCTAGTAGTAGTAGTGGCAATAGTAGCACTAGTACTAGTGGTAGTAGCAATAGTAGGTTCAGCAGCAGCAGTAGTAACAGTAGTACTAGTACAAGTAGCTGTAGTAGTAATAGCAGTAGTAGTTATAGTTATAGGAACAACAACAATAGCAATAGTAGTTGTACCAATAGTAGTTGTAGTAGTATTAGTAGCCGCAGTGATACAAGTCATAGTAGTACTAGCAGCAGTAGTAATAGTAGTAGTTGTAATAGTAGTAAAAGTAGTAGTAGCTGCTGTAGTATTACTAGGAGCCGAAGTAGTAGTAGTGGTAGTAGTAGCAAAAGTTTTAGCGGTAACAGTTGCAGTAGCATTAGTAGTATTAGTAGGAGTAGTAACAGTTGTAGTAGTAGCAGTAATAGCAGTCATACTCATAGTAATAGTCATAGCAGCAGCATTAGTAGTAGTAATAGTAGCAGTAATGGTTGTTGTTGTATTAGTAGTAGTACTCTTAATAGTAGTAGCAGTAGTAGTTGCAGTAAAAGTAGTACCAACAGTACTAGTAGTGCGTAGCAGCAGCAGTAGTAGCAGTAGTAGTAATTG
Organism: Trichopus zeylanicus subsp. travancoricus; assembly: GCA_005019695.1. Lineage (NCBI taxonomy): Eukaryota > Viridiplantae > Streptophyta > Magnoliopsida > Dioscoreales > Dioscoreaceae > Trichopus > Trichopus zeylanicus. Next base: position 53,565 of record RXID01011062.1, read on the forward strand.
TAGCAGAAGAAGTAGTGGCAATAACTATAACGCTAATAGTAGCAGAAGTAGTAGTTATTGTAGTTATTGTAGTAGTTATAGTAGCAGCAAAGGCAGTTGCAATAGTCAAGCTTGTAGCAATACTAGAAGCAATAACTATAGTGCTAATAGTAGCAGTAGCATCAGTGACAATAGTAGTAGTAGTTGTAGTAGCAGCAATAGTAGTACTTGTTGTACAAGTAGTGGTAGTAGTAGCAGTAGTAGTAACTATAGTGGCAATAGCAGTAGCAGTAGTAGCAGTAGTAATGGTAATAGTAGGAGCAATTGCAATTGATGCACTAGTAGTAGTACTAGAATTGGTAATGGTAGTAGTATAAGTAGCAGCAGTAGTGCTAGTAGTAGAACTAGTAGTAGTAGTAGTAGCCATAGCAACAATTATAGTAGCAGTAGTTGTAGGAATAGTAGTAGTAACAGTAGTAGTATTAGTAGCGATAGCAGTTGTAGTTGGAGTAGTAGTAGTAGTAGTAGCATCAATAGTAGTTGTTGTGGTTGTAGTAGTAGTAGTTGTTATAGTAGTACTAGCAGCAACAGTAGTAGTACTAGTAGAAGTAGTAGAAGAAGTAGTAGTAGTGCTAGTAGTCATAGTGCTAACATCTATAGTAGTACTACTACTAGTAGTAGAAGTCGTAGTAGTAGTAGTAGTGTAGTAGTAGTAGTAGTAGTAGTAGTAGGAGAAGTAGTAGGCGAAGTAATAGGAGTAAGATTAGTTGTAGAAGTATTAGTTGTAGTAGTTGGAGAAATACTAGTAGTAGTAATAGTAGCAGTATTCATAGTAGCACTTATAGCAGTAGTAGTAATAGTAGCGATAGTAGTAGTTGGAGTTATTGTTGCAGTAATAGGAGCAGTTAGAGTAGTAGCAATAGAAGTTGTAGTAGTAGCTGTAGTAATAGAGGTAGTAGTAGTTGTAGTAACAGTAGTAGCAATGGTTGTCATAATAGTAGTAGTAGGAGGAGTAGTAATAGAAGTAGCTGTAGAAGTAGTAGAAGTTGTAGTTGTGATAGTATTAGTAGTAGTAATAGTCGTAGTAGGAGTAGTAGTAGGAGTGGTAGCAGCAATAGTAGTAGAAGTAGTAATAGTAGTAGTAATAATAGTAGTATTAGTAATAATAGTAGTTGTAGGAGTTGCAGTGATAGTAGTAGTTCTAGTAGTAGTAGTATTAGTAGTAATTCTAGTAATAATAGTAGTAGTAGCAGCAGCAGTAGTGGTATTAGTAGTAGTACCGGTTGTTGTAGTAGTAATAGTAGTAGTACAAGTAGCAGTATTTGTAGTAGTAGTAGTAATAGTAGTAGTAGCATTAGTAGTAGTAGTTGTTGTAGTACTATTAGAAGTAGTAGTAGAAGTGTTATTATTGTTGCAGTGGTAGTAGTAATAATACTCATAGTAGTAGTAGTAATGGTCATCATAGTAGTAGTAGTGGTGGTTGTTGCAAGAGCAACAATAGTAGCAATAGTAGTAAGAGCAGCAGCAGCAGTAGTAGCAGTAGTAGCGACAGTAGTCACAGCAACTACACTTGTAGTAGCACTAGCAATAGTGACAAAAGAAGCAGAAGTAGTAGTGCTGTAGTAGTAGTAGTAGTCACTGTAGTAGTAGAAGTGGTGGCAATAATAGAAGTAGTTTTTGTTGTTGAGTTGTAGTTGTTGTAGTAGTAGAAGAAGTAGTAGTAGTAGTAGCCGTAGCAATAGCAGTAGTAGTAGTAGCAGTAGCAGTATTAATAGCAATAATAGTAGTTGTAGGAGCAGTAGCAGTAGTAGTAGTAGTGGTAGTTGCAGTAGAAGAATCAATTGTAGCAGTAGTGGTAATTGTCGTAATTGTAGTAGTAGTAGTAATAATAGCTGTAGTAGCAATCATAGTAGTGCTAGCAGTAGCAGTAGTAGTAACAGTAGTTGTAGTTGTTGTAGCAGTAGGAGTACTAGTAGCTGAAGTAGTAGTAGGAAAAGAATTAGTAGTAGCAATAGTTTCTATAGTAGTAACAAAAGTAGTAGTTATTGTTGTTGCAGTAGTAGTAGTAGTAGCAGTTCTACCCGTAGTAGTAGCAATAATATTTTTGGTACAAGTAGTATTAGTTAAAGAAATAGTAGTACTCGTAGTAGTCATAACAGGAGTAGTTGTAGCAGCAGAAGTAGGAGTGGTAGTACTTGCAGTAGTAGCAGCCGCAGTACTAATAGAAGTAGCAGTTGCAGTAGCAATAGGTGTATAGTACTAGCAGTGGCCGTAATAGTAGTAGTAGTAATTGTAGTTGCAGTAGCAGTACTACCAGAAATAGTAGTAGTCGTAGTAGAAGTAGTAGTAGTACTAGTAGTAGTAGGAGTTGTTGTAGTTGTAGAAGTTGTGGTAGTGAAAATAGTAGTAGTAGTAGTAGCAGCAGCAGTAGTAGTGGTGGTGCAGCTTAGTAACCAAAGTAGCAGCAACAGCAGTAGCAGCAACACTAGTAGTAGTGGTATTAGTAACAATAGTAGTTGTAGTAGCAGTAGTAGTAATATAGCAGTAGTAGTAGTAGCAGTAGTAGTGTTAGTAGTAATCAAATTAGTATTAGTAGCAAGAGTACTAGTAGTAGTAGTCGGTGTAGTAGTAGTTGTAGTAGTAGTAGTAGTAGTAGTAGTTGTTGTTGTTGTTGTAGTAGTAGTAGTATTGGTAGTACTAGTAGTAGTAGCAGTAGTAGCAGTAGCAGGAGTAGTAGTTATTGTGGTAGTAGCAGTAGTAGTTTTCATAGTGGTAGTAGTAGCAGTAGTAGTTACTGTAGTGGATGCAGTAGCTGTAGTAGTTGTTGCAATAGTCATAGCAATAGTAGTAGCAAGAGTAGTAGTACTAGTAATAGCTATGGTAGTAGGAGCAACAAAGTACGAGTGGTAGTAGTTGTTGTTGTAGTAGTAGAAGTAGAAGTAGTAGTTGTAGTAGCATTAGCAGGAATAGTAGTAGCAGTAACAGTAGTTGCAGTAGTCGGAGTGGTAATAATCGTAGTAGTATGAGTAGAAGTAGTACCTGTAGGAGGAGGAGGAGGAGTAGTAGTAGTATTGGTAGTACTAGTAGTAGTAGTAGCAGTAGTAGTAATAGTAACAGTAGTAGGATTAGTAGTAGTAGTTGTTGTTGTTGTTGTAGTAGTAGTTGCAATAGTATCACTAGTAGTTGCCATAGTGGGAATGGTAGTAGTAGTTGTTGTTGTAGTGGCACTAGTAGTTGTAGTAGTTGTTGCAATAGTCATAGCAATAGTAGTAGCAGTAGGATGAGGAGTAGTAGTGGTAGTAGTTATGCTAGTAGAAGCAGCAGCAGTACGAGTAGTAGTTGTTGTTGTTGTAATAATAGTAGTAGTAGTAGTAGTAGTAGATGCAGTAGTAGTAGTAGCATTGGCTTTAATAGTTGTAGCAGTAACAGTAGTTGCAGTAGTCGGAGTGGTAATAGTCGTAGTAGTATGAGTAAGTAATAGGAGTAGGAGTAGTAGTAGTCGCAGTAGAAGTAGTAGTATTAGTAATAGTAATTGTAGTAGTAGTTGCAATAGGAGTAGTAATAGTCATAGTTGTCATACTAGTATTAGCAATACAAATAGTAGTAATTGTATGAGTAGTAGTAATTGTAGTCGTAGTAGTGTAGTAGCAGTAGTAGCAGCAGTAGTAGTAGTACTAATCATAGTAGTGGATGTAGGAAGAGTTATTGTAGTGGCAATAGTAGTAGTAGAAGTGGCAGTAATAGTAGTAGTAGTAGTGATAGTAGTAGTGATAGTAGTAGTAGTAGAAATTGTAGTAGTAGTAGTATAAGTAGCAGCAATAATAGTTATAGCCGCAGTAGTAGCAATGGTTGAAGTTGTTATAGTAGTAGTAGCAATGGTAGTAGTATTATTAGCGGTAGTAGTAGTACTAGTATTACAATCAAATGTAGTTGTAGCAGTTGGAAGTCAGAGTAGGAGTAGCAGTATTAGCAATAGTATTAACATCAGTAGTAGTAGTAGTGGGGGTGGTAGTTGTTGTAGTAGTAGTAGTAGTAGTAATAGTAGCAGTAGTAGCAGAAATGTTAGTAGTAGTAGAAGAAGCAGATGTAGTAGCCGTAGTAGTAGTAGCAATGGTAGTAGTAGTAGGATATGTTGTAGATGTAGTAGTAGTAGAAGCAGCAGTAGCAATAGTGGCAGTAATAGTAGGTGCAGTAGTAGTAATAGTAGTAGCAGCAGCAATAGTATTAGTAGCAGTGGTAGTATTAGTAGTAACAGTGTTAGTGGTAAAAGTAGCAGTAGTAGTAGAAGTAGTGGTGGTAGTAGTAGTAGTAGTACCTGTAGCAGTAATATTAGTAGTAGTAGTGCTAGCGGAAGTTGTAGCAATTGTATTAGTGGATATAGTAGTACTACAAGTAGCAGCGGTAGTAGTAGCAATACTATTATTAGTTGTAGTAGTAGCAGCAGCAGCAACAACAACAATAGTTGTAGTAATGGTAGTAGTAGTAGTAGAAGTAGTAGCAGTCGAAGTAATAGTGGTAGTCGCACTAATTATAGTAGTAGTAGTACAAGGAGTAGTAGAAGTAGTCATTGTTGTAGTAGTTGCAAGAGCAGCAACAGTAGTATCAGTTGTAAGAGCAGTAGTAGTAGTAGTAGTGGTAGCAGTTGTAGCAGTCACAGCAACTGTGGTTGTAGTAGCACTAGTAGTAGCGGCAATAACAACAAAAGTAGTTGTGTTGTAGTAGTAGAAATAGTCGTTCTAGTAGTAGTAGCCGTTGCAGCAGCAGCAGTAGTTGTAGCAAATATAGTAGTAGTAGTAATCGTAATAGTCAAAGTAGTAGCAGTAGTAGTTGTGGTAGTAGTACTTGTAGTAGTAGAATCAATTGTAGCAGTTGTACTTGTTGTTGTAATAGTGGTAGTAGTGGTAATAATAGTAGTAGTAGTGGCAGTAGTAACCATCATAATTGTGGTAGCAGTAGCAGTAGCAGTAGAAGTAACAGTAGTTATAGTCATTATATTAGTAGCGATACTAGTAGCAGAAGTAGTAGAAGTAGTAGCAGTACTAGTGGCAGAAGTAGCAGTAATAGGAAAATAAGTAGTAGTAGCAGCAGAGGTAGCAGTAGTTGTAGTAGTAGTAGCAGAGCTAGTAGTAGTGGTAGTTACAACAGTAGTAGCAGTGGTAGCAATAGTAGTAGTAGTGGCAGTTGTAGCTGTAGTAGCAGCAGCAGCAGTATTATGAGTAGAAGCAGTAGTAGTTAAAGTAGTAATAGTTGTAGTAGTAGTAGCAGCATAAGTATTAGTGGCAATAGTTACTGTAGTAGTAGTTGCAGTAGTAATAGGAGTAATAGTTGCAGTAGTAGTAGGTGTAGTAGTATTGACAGTTGGCGTGATAGTAGTAGTGGTTGTAGTGCTAGCGGCACTAGTAGTAGTAGTTGTATTTGTAGTAGTAGTAGTAGCAGTTGCAGTGGTATTAATAGTAGTTATAGTAGTACCAGTAGTAGTAGTAGTTATTGTTGTAGTGGTAACCATAGTTGCAGTCATAGTACTAGTTGTTGTAATAGTAGTAGTAGTTGCAGTAGTAGTTGTAGTCATTGTAGTAGTAGTAGCAGGAGAAGTAAAAGTGATAGTCATTGTAATAGTTTTTGCTGCAGTAGTAGTAGTAGTAATACAAGTACTAGCAGTAATTGTAGTAGTAGCAGTAGCAGTAGTGGTATTGGTAGCTATAGTAGTAATATTAGTAGTAATAGTAGTAGTAGTAGCAGTAATGTAGTAGTAGTAGTTGTAATAGTCATAGTAGTAGTACTAACAAGAATTATAGTAGCAGTAGCAGTAGTAGTAATAGTAGTAGTAGTAGTAGCAATAGTAGTAATTGAGGTAGTAGTAGTAGTATTAGTAGTGGCAGTAGAAGTAATAGAGGTAGTAGTAGTGATAGTAACAGTAGTTGTAGTAGCAGCAGCAATAGGAGTAGCAGTAGTAGCGATAATAGTAGTAATAGCAGTAGTAACGATAGCAGCAATAGCAGCAGCAATAAAAACTCCTAGTACTGCTACTCCTACTGATGCTGCTACTATTGCTACTGCTGCTACTTCGACTTCTTCTACTACTGCTGCTATTACTGCTACTACTACTAATACTACTAGTAGCTATCACAGTACTAGCAGTAGTAGTAGAAGCAGTTGTAGTAATAAAAATAGTAATTATAGCAATAGTAACAGTAGGAGCAGCAGTAGTAGCATAAGTAGTAGCAATAGCAGAACTATTAGTAGTAGTAGTAGTGGAAGTAGGAGTAGCAGTAGTAGTAGCAAATATAGCAGTGGTAGTAGTTGTTATTGTTGTAGTAGCAGCAACAGTAGTAGTAAAACTAATAGAAGTAGTAATTGTGTTAGCATTACTACTACAACTACTTCTACTTCTACAACTCCTAGTACTACTGGCAATGCTAACGACTACAATTGCTACTACTTCTACTGCTAATAATACTACATCTACAACTACAACTACAACAACTACTACTACAACTTGTGCTACTACTGCTACTGCTACTCTTAATTCTCCTAAAACTACTACAATCACTACTACTACTACTACTACTACTACTACTACTACTACTATTACTACAACTACGACTGCTACCGCTACTACTACTCCAACTACTTTTACTATTACAACAACAACTACAACTACTACAATTACTGCACCTACTAATAGCACTACCACCACTACTGCTACAACTTCAACTAATACTACTGCTACTACTCCAACTCCTCCTATTATTACAACTACTGCTGTTACTATTACTATTACCACTACTACTACTACGACTATCACAATTCCTAGTACTACTACTACTACTACTAATACAACTATTATAATAACAACAACTACTACTACTACTACTATTGCTACAAATAATACTCCTTCTACTTCTACTACTGCAGCTTCTACTATTAGTACTGTTACAACCACTATAACTTCTACTCCTACTACTACTGCTACGTCTGCTATTGCTGATGTTACTAGTACTGATGCTGCTATTAGTACTACTTCTGTTGCTGCTCCTATTATCTCTACTGAAACTACTACTACAACAACAACTACTACAACTAGTAGTATTACTACTACTACTACTGCTGCTGCTGCTATGGTTACTACTACTACCACTTCCCCTACTTGTACTATTGCTATTACTCATAATCCAATTTCTACCATGACTATTACTAGTACATATGTTGCTGCTGCTACAACAACTACTACTCTACTTCTACTACTACTCCTCCTCCTCCTCCTCCTCCTCCTCCTCCTCCTACACCTACTCAAACAATAACTTTAAATGATCTGCCAAACAAAAGAGTTGGGTGGAGAGGGAAAAAATGAGCAATAAGAAATAAGGATAAGATATGGAAAAACTCTCACATTCTCATTACTCAGAGGTCAGGATCGCTATGAATCGATTTCTGTGTTTTCATATGGCGAGGCTCCTTTATATAGAGGCCCCAATAATAATAGAGCGCTTACATCAGTGAGCAATAATAGAGCACTTACCTAAGCGCTTACATCAGCAGATATTACTGTACTACTTTATAATGTATACCGTCCATATAAGAATGCATTTAGTTATAGTACATTTGGTATGACTAGTCAGATGGTAGGTATAGTGTGAGTTGGTAGACCTAGTATGAGCATCTACTTTTCATTACCGTTTCCTCCCACCGCGCTTCAGCATGTGCTGTTTAAAGCTTGAAGTTGCGCATTCTTGATACGATGTCATCGACAAGCTTGACGGCAGCTTGGAGTTGCTTGTCAATCTATATGGTGGCGGGGTACCAGGTACCCCAGAATTTATCCATAGTACTCAGCCGTTTGCACTCTTCGGTTTTGATGGAGTGGAGTGCGCTGAGTTGGTGTAGTGACCTTAGTACTTGGGCTGAAACTTGTTGCTGTATTTGGTGGATGTCATCTCAGGTGGCATCATGTGTGTATAGTTGCATCGGGGGGCATCTAGAAAGCCGGATGAGTTGCTCATACTGCTCAACGAGTCCTGCAGTCTCGTCAAGGTTTGTGCCAGCTGCTCCTGTGCCTTGGTGTTTGGGTTTTCCCTTACTTCTTGTAATGCGAGGGCTGCTAGGGCCAGGTTGCTTTGATCCTCTTCGGGTGGCCATCCTGCACAGACTAAATAAGAGATTAAATGGGATAGGGCATCAGCAAGCTGATTCTTCTTTCCCTCTATATGTTCGAAATGAACTGGGATACCGATCCCAGTTATATAATCTGTGAAGGCTAGCCAATGGACTCTTGAAGGTTTGTTGCCGGGGGACTTGTTGAAGAAGCTGATAATTGCCTGACAGTCCATCCTGATGGTCAATTCCTCCCTATCCAAGTAATATATTTTTAATGCCTCTAAGGTTTTCATGATGACATGTATCTCAGCATCAATTATGGACTTGGGGCGATTGAATTTCACACTTGCGTAAGCGCAGACTCGCTCTAATGATCGTGGGTCATGCTTTTTCTTCTTCCACTTGCAGACTCCTCCCCATCATTCCATGCAACTGTCGATTTCCAGGAGGACATAGCTCTTTTCGGGAGGGACTTCCAAGTCTGGCAGTTCCTGTGTCAGTTTCTTAATTTGTCTAACCAGATCCCAGTCCTGGTTATTCCACCTTCTTTCCCCGGTGGGGCTCGTTTTTGCATAAAGAGGTGCAAGCAGCTTTCCCAGGTTGGGAATATAGTTCCTGGCGTAATTCAATATCCCTAACCAGGACCTAAGACCTTTCAGGGTAGTCAGCTCCTATTCTTTGAACTCTGAGATTTTTTTAACAATATGGGGCTGCAATTTAATTCTTGATTCCCAATAATGGCCCCTAGAAATTCAACTTATGCAACAGCTACCTTCATCTTCGTGGGGCTAAGGATAAGCCCATTCTCCTCACAGATCCTCAGCATGATTTGAAGGTGCTTTGCATGCTCCTGCTCTGTTTGAGAGAAAACTAGGATGTCATCAATGTATACTGCTATAAATTCTTTCGTACCTTGGAAGCAGACATCCATCTTTCTTTGAAATATAGCAGGTGCATTCTTTAATCCAAATGGCATAACTAGCCATTCATAAAGCCCTTCAGGTACCCAAAAGGCCGTCCACTCGATCGAGTCTGGGTGCATAGCTGCCTGGTGGAATCCACTCTTCAGGTCAAATTTAGAATAAATTTTGCTGTAGCTTACCCTCTTTAGGATGGTATTGATCCCCAAAAGACAGTATTGATCTTTGTTAGTGATATCGTTTAGCCTCCTGTAGTTAAATACCATTCTTTCCTTCCCCTTGACCTCCCTTCCGGTCGCCGGGTCGATGCTAGTTTCAGAGTTTACAAAGATCATAGTGGTCTGGTGCCTGCTCTTACTGGGTCGGATTACACCTAGATCAAGCAGGGCCTGCACATGTTTTTTGAAAGAGTCATGTAGTTGTGGTGTAACATGCTTAAGAGGCTTATCTGCCACTGTAAAATCAGGGTTCTTGACGTCCAGCTAGCAAACAATCTGATTTTTGGCCTAGTGCTTTAAGGATTCCTCCCCGATGTAACCAGCCTCCTTCAGCCTTTGCATCAAGGGTCTGAACTTTTGCAAGAATGACCCTCTGGTTTGCTCTTCATTGTAATACACTGACTCTTTAATGTCAATGTATTCGTCTTCTTCCAACCCAAATTCTTCCAAAGAGGCATAAACAAAGGCAGTTGGGGTAGTATTGATAACGGTAATATTCTTCTAGAAAGTAACCATGTTACCTTGTATTCTTACCCCTCCTTGCATGGCTTTGATGAAATTGCATCCTATGATCATTTGGATGCCATCTCCTAGCTCCATCCTAAAGCTGTAAGTGTAGGGGATTCGAAAAACGTTCTCCCCTATGTACATCCATCCTCCCTTAAGTTTCTTCCTAGCAGCTTGCCTTGAGTTGATGCCGCTGAAGTGAACCTCAAAACTGTTCTGCTCGAGCGCTTCTGCCGGTGTTGACCCTTCATCTATGCAGCATGTCGTGGCTCCGGTGTCAAGAATTGCCCGAACTCTGAATTTTGGAACACCTACAATTTCTAGTTCCACGGTCATGTTATATAACATATTTTTGACCAGTCGTGGACCTGAGCTTTGCTTTGGCTCCACAGCAGCAGTCTTGCTTACATACTCCTGGTAAAGGATGTTAGTAAGCTCTTCCTCTGGGTTCTCCGTTTCCTCAGCAACTTCCTTTCCCTTATCCATTCATCGGAAGTCATCTGCAAGGTCTTTTTCCAGCTCCATCTCCTGCAATCTTTCTTTGTAATAGTTGACCTCCTTTTGTAGTTGTTCGATCTCCCCTTCACACCATGCGATATAATATCACTATTCTTGGATTAGTTTCTCAGGGAAGAATGGTGCTGGTTCCACGGGTGCAACTGGGACTTCCTTCTTGAAGTAGTGCGGCCCGCATAAATTACAAGCAGTTACTAAACATTCAGGGCAATGGATTCTCGCCCTTTGCATTGTAACTCTTTTGCAGCACACACAGTTCTCATCTTGGGGCTGCACAAAGGATTTATGCTGCCATTTATGATGGCAATTTAGTTGATGCTCAGGAAGCCTTACCTGCGGCCTATAACCGCCATGTATTTCCCCAAGCATATAGATACGCTCTTCCTGTACGAGCGTTTGGATAGACTTCTGGAGTTCCTCATCATTGTCCTCTCCTTCAGAGATGCTAAATATGGTGTCACTCTGGTCGTCTCCCTCATGAACAGATAGGACATCACAGTCCTCTGGGATTTCTAGTTGCTCAAAGATAGCAACTCTTTTTACATTCCGCCTGTCGTTGGGGCATTCTCTTGCAAAATGTCCCTCTTGGCCACAAAGGTAGCACTTGCATCTTCTGCTCCGGATGTGGTGTTTCCTCTCTCCACACATATATGGGAATCATGAGGCTTTCCCTTATACGTTCTTGATCTTCTAAGGCCTATTTTCCATTCTTTATCTTTATAGTAACCTGGTATCGGGATTTTGCTGCAAAATGATAGGTTCTTCAGAGCTTGTTTGAATGCAACATCCTTGCACTCCTCCTCTAGGTACCTGTAAGCGAACAGAATACGAGGCATTACCCCAATAATAACCCCAGGGTATTTTACCTCAAAGGCCGCTTTGATTCTCTTGCCCAGATCTCCGGGCATTTTCAGCCCGAATTTTTCTGAGAGCTCATCTCCTATGTAGAGTCTCCCTGTTTTTGCAGCTAGCCTCATGTAGTCATTCATATATTGAATGATATTTTTGACATTATCACATGAGAGCCATTCCAGGTCCCTGTAGGCCGCATCCTGGATCATTGTCGACCCTTGTGTTTGGTCTTCGAGGGAGAAAACTCTTCTCATTTGGGAAAGGATATTCTGAGTTCCTTCCTGACCTTCAGCTGAGTTGATTAACACTGGGTACTCCTCTTGTAATTCATTATCCATTGTACCCATGTTAGCCTCTCGATTTCACCGAGGAGATTCTCAATATACTCCAGCATATCACGCGGGTCAGTTAATGCTTGACTCGCCACATGGTTCTGGGTAATAGACTCCCATCTGCAGAAAGTGTCATTGAATAGACCCAGTTGCTCTGGGATCACGAACATAGCTCCCCCCACCTGTTGGGCTGATGGAAGGGTCCACATTTCGTTCTTCATTCCGCCCTTGAATCTTGCCCTTACTGCTGGTTTAGTAAATGTTGGTGCTGATGTTGATGGCCCCAAATTTGTTGCGGGGGACGGGGGGGGGGGGGGGGGGGGGGGGGGGGGGGGGGGGGGGGGGGGGGGGGGTTGTTCGGAGGTCCCATGGCTGCATCACCAGGTGGCCTGTACGGTGACGTGGCCGTGGTAATTGCACTGGAATACAATTTTTCTGAGAGCTTCCTCATAATCGGGTATTCGAGCTCTGGAACAGGCTCAGGCTCCTCCTATTCTTCCTCCAAGCCTGCAGCTACAATATTAGTCGAAAATGGTGAAGGGAGTATTGAACTCACCCTATCACCCTTCGTAGAAAATGGATTAACAAAGTCTCCATCTTCCTCAGCAGATTCATCCCAAATTGTTTGAGGTTATTGGGATGGGTAGTATAAATCACCCATTGAGTCGGTGATTTGTGATAGTTGGGAGAAATAGCTGAAATCTTCTTCTTCTTCTTCATCTGCATTATATATTAGGACTGCTATGACGTGGGCCAGTTCTTCGTTGCCACTTTCAACCTCCTCATTTTTAATGTTAAAGTGAGGTGTTTTCCGAGTCGAGGTGGCGGTGTAGCCGGAAAATTGCAACGCAATCATTCCGTCCACAAGGGTCCTTGTATGGACCTTATTGGGTTGAATTGGGATGATCACCTGCGTTGGCCGGATCATCCACCCTTGTCCTTGGTGCTCTACTGCGGAATACTGTTGTGAGGGTAATGCCCTCATGCCTTGACTTGCAAGGTAGTCGACAACTCCTTGTACTTCGTAGGCGAAGACGACATTCGGGGTGTTGGACAATCTTCCAACTAGTCCCCTAGTGATTAACAGATTTGCAGTTCCATTCCTCCAATTCTCATATCCTCTGGTTAAAACTGAGATTTGGATATGTCGGAAGAAGTCCTCAATAGTCATCATAAAATTAGGGATCACATAGACTAGTTGACTCCCCCTTGCTAAGTCAACTTCCATGGTTGCCAGGATGGCTTGGTTGTCGAGCCATCGGCTATCCCTGAAGACGACTAGGGCTAGCGTGCCCTCCTCCTACCTGTGCAGAATTTGAATTCATACCTATAGTACTCCAAGGTGGATGTACTGCATGCCACTCCTATGTAGCTGATTGTAGCTATCCTCCTAAATAAAATTCCGGTCCACCTGGTTGCCATCTATGCATAATATGGCTTCCTGCGACCTATGGATGTATACTTTGTGGTGGGTATCATCCCTCCTTGAATGATAAAGCACTTCAGCAGGTACAATAGAGGCTCGCTCCTGCATAGAAAGCCTCAATTGAACTTGTGGATCAATTTGTTGCTCTAAGGTGTGGACTGGGCCTGCTTCTCCAGTTAGGCGTGTTTGCAGTTTCTTCACAGCTTGCTATGCGTTGTGAAGTCTCCTGTGGTTCCGCCTATATCCCCATATTTGATCCTCAAATAGGGGTACTGGAGCTGAGGTTGAAGGTAGATACTGTACCACTACAGCTTGAAAAGTACTCCATCTCGCCGCCATTAGTTCTTTAGCTTTTCCTTTACATCCTGCAAAATTTTTACTGGATCTTTGAAAGATTTTAGTTGGCCCTTTGCTTCTTTTGGCCTTTCAGTCACCCAAAGGAGTAGAGTTTCTATCCTATCAACCTTTTTCTTAAAATTTTTGGTGAGTTCAGAAATTTTCCCCTCAGCTAGCCTGGGCTGCTGAGCAATTTCTTTAATAAGCTCCCTTAGTTGTGGAAGCAAGGTCGAGGTACTCTAGGTTAGAGGTTCGAGAATGATCATACCATTCCTGTATGAATTTTTCCCATGCATCTGACATCGGGCTAATTTTTCATAATTACTAAAATTATCCCCGCGGCAGTTCCAAACTAGGTTAAGCAGGGCAGTTCCACACTAGGTTAAAACACAAGCTAGGATCACACAGGTGTGCCCTTGGGCTTACAAACGGCCTCTCGCCTTAATTGCCAAGTCAGGACCTGTTCTTTTTCCTTGTGCTTAGTTTTTTACCCAGTACGCATAATACCAACAACTTAATTCTAGTTCGCATAATACCAACGTATCCATGTTCAATAATTATGTAATTAACTCAGAGTCTAGTGCACGGTAGTAAGAAAAATGGTAATCACGAACCCTTACCTCTGAACCGTCGTACCCCAACCTTTGAGGGATTACTCCTCCATATCTTTTGCTAGCTCTGATACCATAAATGATCTGCCAAACAAACGAGTTGGGTGGAGAGGGAAAAAAGGAGCAATAAGAAATAAGGAGAAGATATGGAAAAACTCTCAGATTCTTATTACTCAGAGGTCAGGATCGCTATGAATCGATTTCTGTGTTTTCATATGGCGAGGCTCCTTTATATAGAGGCCCCAATATTAATAGAGCGCTTACCTAAACGCTTACATCAGTGCGCAATAATAGAGCGCTTACCTAAGCGCTTATATTTGCTACTACTACTATTGCTAGTAGTACTACTACTACCACTTAATACTCTGATTACTACTACAGCTATTGCTACGACCACTATTAAAACTCCAACAATAAAGACAACAACTACTACTACTATTACTATTGCTGTCACTACTACTACTACCACCACCACCACCACCAGTGTTGTTGCTACTGCTACTCCCACAACAACAACCACGACTTGTAATAATATTACTACAATGACTATTGCTACTACTATGACTATTATTACTACTACTACTCCTACAACAACTACAATGACTATTACTATTGCTACTTCCCATACTTCTACGACTACTACTATGCTACAACTACTACTATTACTACTACTACCATGACTACTTTTACTACTACTCTTACTACTACTACTACTACAGTTACAAATACCACCACCACTGTTACTACTACTACTTATGGTATTATTACTAGCACTATTACAACTATTACTACTACAACTAGAACTACTACTACTGCTACTCCTAATACTTGTACTCCTCCGCATACTACTACAACAACAATAATAACAACAACAACAACAACAATTACTACTATCATAACTACAACTGCTACTAGTACTACTACTACTGCTCGTACTTCTACTACGACCACCATTACTACTTCAACTTATACTACTTCCACCACCACTACTACTCCTACTATTTTTACTATTTACTATCATTACAGCTGCATCTCCTACTGCTACGCCTATGAGTATTACTACTACTGCTGCTCCTATTACTTTTAGTACTACTACTACTACTCCTTGTACTTCTACTATTGCTACCACTACTACTTCTAGTACTCCCAACTAGTACTACAATAACTACTCCTACCACTACACCTACTACTACTACTAGAACTACTACTACTACTGCTACTACCCCTACTACCACTACATTTACTATTATTATTACTATTACTACTCCTACTACTACACCTACTAATACTACTACTACTTCAACTACTACTATTTTTACTACTACTACTACAACTACTTCTACTATTACTACTAAAGTACTGCTATTACTACACCTACCACTACTGCTACTACTTTTACTACTACTATGCCTACTACCACTACTGTTACAACTACTCCAACCACTACACTATAGTACTACTACTGTTACTACTAATATTGCTACTACCAATGCAAGCATTACTATTCCTACTAGTACTACTATAACTACTACAAATACTACAAGTCATCCACAAACAACTCTTACTACTCCTACAATAGCTGCTATAACTACTACAACAACAACTACTACTATTCATACTACTACTGCTGCTGCTACTACTACCACTACTACTACAATTACTACTAAACTACTACTAGTACTACTACTACTACTACTACTATGATGACTTCTGCTACTACTACCACTATTACTTCTATTACTACTACAACTAATGCTGCTGATGTTGCTACTCTGACTACTATAACTCCGACTACTACTACTACTCCTCCTCCTCTTGCTACTACTACTAGCAGTGCCATTACCACTTCAATTAATATTACAACTACTATTGCTGCTGCTACTGCTGCTACTACTACTTCCACTCCTAATTTGACTATTACTACTGCAACTACAACTACTACTTCTACTACTACTCCAACCACCACTACCACTACTTCCATAAGGCCTACTACTTTTGCTACAACAACAACTACTACTACTTCAACTACTACTACCACTAGTATTCCTACTAATATTACCTCTACAACAACCACTACTACTGCTATCACTACCACACCTACTACTACTGCTACTAGTAGCGCTACGACTACTACAACAACAACTACTACTTCTCCTACTCTTGCTACTACAACTGCCAAGACAACATCAAGAACAACGACTAATACTACTACTACTTCAACTACTCCTACAATAATTACTACTACCAACTATTGCTACTGCTACTAGTACTAGTGCTGCAACAACAACAACAACTACTATTGCTACTATTACTACTACTACAACTCCTACTACTACTACAATTACTACAACTACTACTCCTAATACTTTAACAATTGGAACAACTACTACTACTACACCTACAACACCTACTAGTACTACTACGAGCACTACTACTGCTACTATTACTATTATTACTTCTACTACTGCTGCTATTACTACCACTACTACTTCTACTACTACTACTACTACTTCTACTAATACAACTACTACTCCTACCTATACAACTACTACTGCTCCTACCGCTTCTAGTATTACAACATCTACTACTACAACAACTTTTACTGCTACTATTTCTAACATCACTACCACTAGTACTCCAACAAGTACTGCAACTTCTACTACTACTACTACTGCTACACCTATTACTATTACTATTACTACTACTACTACTACTATTGTTGCTGCTCCTACGGCTACTTCTGCGACTGCTACTACTAGTAATAGTAGTACTCTTGCTGCTGCTACTACTACTACAGTTGCTGCTACTCCCAATACTACTGCAGCTATTACTACTACGACGACAAATACTACCGTTACTTCAACTAATATTACTGCTCTACTTCTACTACTACTACAACTGCTGCTTCTACTATACAGCTAATACTACTGCTACCTCTACTACTGCTATTACTGCCACTATTATTACTATTGCCACACTACTACAACAACAACTACTATTCCTAGTATTACTCCTCCTCCTCCTACTGCAGCTACGAATACTGCTACTTCTATAACTACTAGTGCTACTAATGCTGCTGTTGTTGCTAGTCCAAGGGCTACTCCTCCTACTACTATACTAGTACAACTACAACAACTACTACTGCTACTACAACTACCACTAATGCTACTACTAATACAGCTCGTACTACTACTACTATTATTACTACAACTACTATTGCTACTTCTACTACTACTCCTACTACTAATTCTACTACTACTACTGCTACTAGTATAAATGCTACTATGACAACTACTATGACAACTAATACTATTGCTACTGCTACTACTATTACTACTACTACTACAAGTGCTACTACTGCTATGTCTACTTCTGCTACTGCTTCAATAGCTATTGTAGCAACTACTAATGCTATTACTATTACTGTGGCTACTACTACTGCTACTACTGCTACAACTAAAACTACTAATTCTACAACTAATACTGCTATTGCTGCTACTGATACTGCTACTTCTACTGCTACTAACGAAACAACTACTGCTACTAATGCTATTACTAATATTGCTATTGCTACTATTGATACTTCTACTACTACTGCTACTACAACTATGGCTTCTACAACTAATGCTACTACTATTGCAACTAATGCCATTGCGACTATTGCTACTGCTACTACTACTGTTAGTGCTACTACAATTACTATATCTATGGCTCCTATTGCTTCTAGTCCTACCATTACTACTACTATTAGTGCTACTACAATTACTACTACCCCTACTACCACTACTACTGCTACTACAACTACTTTGCTAATACTACTACTACAACAACAACAATTAGAACTATAGCTACTACTACAACTACTACAAGTACTGCTGCTACTACTGCTGTGACAGCTGCTACTACTATAGCTACTACTCTTACTGCTTCTAGTCCTATAACTACTATAGCTACTACTACTGCTAGAACTACTACTTATGCTACTACTACTATGACTACTACTATGACTGCTACTACTACTACTACTACTACTAATGCTGCAGCAGCTACTACTGGTACAACTATTGCTTCTCCTACTACTAATGCCACTACTACTACAGTAGCAACAACTACTATTGTTGTTGTTGTTGTGACTATCACTACTACTACTACTAAAACTTCAACAATAACAACTACTATTGCTATTATTGTGCTGCTGCTGCAACTGCTGCACTACTACTACTGTAGCTACTACTGCTATTGTTGTAACTGCTTCTCCTCTTGCTACTACTACTATTACTATTACTATTACTACTACTACGAATAATAATAATAATAATAATAATAATACTAATACGACTACTACTACTGATTCTACTACTTTGATGACTACTACTATTACTACAACCACATCAACAACTTTAACTAAAACTAGTACTATCACTACTATTGGTGCTATAGGTACAACTGCTAGTTCTATTAAGAGTTCTGCTACTCCTACTTCTACCACTAATACTATAACTACTACTACTTCTACTACTTTTACTACTACAACTAGTACTCCTAATACTTCTTCTTTGATAACTACTATTACTTCTACTACTACTACAACAACAACAATAACTACTCCTACTATTACTACTACTACCACTATAGTTGCCACTCCTACTGCTACTAATACTTCTACAACTACTACTACTAGTACTACTACCCTTGCATCTACTATTATTGCAACAACTACTACAACTCTTACTACTACTACTACTCTTGCTACTATAATTGCTACCACTACTATAACTCCTATTCCTACGAGTAGCACTCCTACTACTACTACGTTTGCTAATACTACTACTCCTACTACCACTACTACTACTCTACTACTCCTAATACTCCTATTACTACTACAACTACAACTACAACTATAACTACTACTACAACTACAACTACTAATACAACAACAACAACTACAACTACTACAACTATGACTACTATTATAATTACTACTACTATTATTATTATTACTACTACTACTACTTCTACTACTACCACTACCGCTGCTACTACTGTTGCTGCTACTAATACTACTATTGCAGCAATTGCTCTTTTTACTACTCTTACTACTGCTACTATTACTACTACTACTACTATTACTACTATTACAACTAGTACTACTACTATTACTTTTGCTACTTCTACTACTACTTCAACTACTCTTACTATCAGTCCTCGTCCTACTAGTACCACTACTACTCCTACTACTACTTCTACTACTGCTACTAAAACTAGTAGTAGTAGTAGAGTTAGTAGAAGTAATAGGCGTACTAGTAGTAATAGGAGCAATAGTTGTAGCAATAGTAGTAGTTGTAGTTGTTGTGTACTAGTAATAGCAATAGTAGTAGTAGTGGAGGTTGTGGCAGTTACAGTAGTAGCAACTGTAGTAGTTGTATTAGTAGCAGTAGTAGTAGTAGTCATTATAATAGTAGTGGTAGTAGCATGAGCAGTAGTAGTAGTAGTTATTATTGCTATAGTCATAGTAACTATAGTAGTAGTAGTAACAGTAGTACTAGAAGTAATAGTAGTGGTAGTAGTTGTAGAAGAAGAAATAGTCATAGTAGTAGTAGTAGATGTAATTGTACTCATAGTAGTAGTACTAATAGTGGGAGAAGGAGGAGCTGGAGGAGCAGTGCTAGTAGTAGTTGTTATTGTTGTTGTTGTAGTAGTAATAGTAGTCATCGCCGTCATCATCATCATCGTCGTAGTAGTAGTAGTAGTAGTAGTAGTTGTTGTTGTTATAGTAGTAATAGTAGTCGTCGTCATCATCATCATCGTCATTGTCGTCGTCGTAGTAGTAGTAGTAGAAGTAGTAGTAGTAGTAGTAGTAGTAGTAGTAGTAGTAGTAGTAGTAGTAGTAGTAGTAGTAGTAGTAGTAGTAGTAGTAGTAGTAGTAGTAGTAGTAGTAGTAGTCATAGTAGTAGCAGCAGATGTAGTAGAAGTAGTAGTAGTAGCAGTTGTAGCAGTAGTAGTAGTTACAGAAGTAGTATTCATAGCAGAAATAGTTCTAGCTACAGCAACAATAGTAGCTATATCAATAGTGATAGTATTAGTAGTAGCAGTCTCAGTAGTAGTAGTAGTACCTGTATTAGTAGCAACAACAGTAAGAGAAATAGTAATAATAGTAGTAGAAAAAGTTGTAACAGTAGTAGTTGGAGCAGCAATAGTAGCAATAGTAGTTGTTATACTAGTAGTAGTAGCAGTTGTAGTAGGAATATCAGCCAAAGTGCCCATATTTGTTATGGAATAAGCTATAGTACTAGTAGGTAGTCATAGTAGAAGTAGTAGCAGTAGAAGTTCCAGTACTAATAGTAGCAGTAGTAGTAGTTTTTGTAGTAGCAGTAACAAAAGTAGTAGTAATGGGACTAGTAGTAGCTGTAGCAATAGCAGCGGTAGTAGTCATAGTAGTAGTAGTTGTGGTATGAGTAGTTATAGTAATAGTAGTAACAGTATTAGTATTAGTATTAGTAATGGTAGTAGTTGTTCGAGTTGTAGTAGTGCTCGTAGTAGTACTTGTAGTAGTAGTGTAGTAATAGTAGCAACAAGAGTAGTAGTAGTAGCAGTAGCAGTAGTAGTGGTAGCAATAGTATGAGTAGTAAAAGTACTAATTGTAGCAATAGTAGTAGTAGCAGCAGTAATAGTAGTAGTAGTAGCAATAATAGTAGCAATTGTTGTAGTGGTAGAAGGAGTAGCAGTATTAGCTATACTAGGAGTACTAACAGTAGTAGTAGAAGTATAAGTAGTAGTAATAATAGTAGTATTAGAAGTAGTTGTACTAATACTAGTAGTAGTTATAGTAGTCATGGTAGTAATAGTAGTAGTGGTAATAGTAGTAGCAGTCATGGTGGTCGTAATATAGCAATTGCAGCAATAGTAGAGGTATTAGCAATAGTTTTAGTAGCAGTAGTAATAGTCATAGTAGTAGCAGCAAAGTAGTAATAGTAGTAGTCATAGTAGTAGCAGCAGGGGTTTTACTAGTAGGGGTAGTTGTTGTTGTAGTCATAATAGTATCAATAGTAGTAGCAACAGTAGTAGTAGTAGGAGGAGGAGCAGTAGTAGTAGCAGACATAGTAGTTGTAATAGGAGAAGTAGTTGAATTAGTAGTTTTAATGGTAGTAGAGGTGGTAGTAGCAATAGAAGTAGTACCAGTAATAGTGATTGTAGTAGTAATAGTATAAGTAGTTGTAAATGTGGTAGTAACAGTAGTAGTAGTCATAGTAGTAGCAAGAGGAGGAGGAGGAGAAGTAGCAGCAGCAGTAGTAGCAGTTGTCATAGTAGTGGTAGTAGAAGTTGTAGCAGTTGTTGTTGTTATTGTTATTATTGTAGTACAAGCTATAAAATTAGTAGTTGATGTAGTAGTTGTTGCAGTTGTAGTAGTAGTAGTAATAGTAGGGGGAGTAGTAGTAGTAATAGTAGTAGTCGCAATTGTAGTATTGGAAGTAGTAGTAGTAGTAGTAGTAGTAGTCACTATAGTTGAGGCCATAGTAGTGCCAGCAGTTATGCTTGTTGTAGTAGTAGCAGGAGTAGTTGTCGTACTAGTAGTTGTAGTTGTAGTTGTAGTAGTATTAGTAGTAGTTGTTTTTATCATTGTAGTAGTAGTAGGTGCAATAGTTGGAGTATGCGTAGTAGTAGTAGTAGTAGGAGTGGTAGAAGAAGTCAAAGTTACAGTAGGAGTAGTAGTAGCAGCAGTAGTAGTAGTTCGAGTAGTAGTAGTAGCAGTATTAGTAGTAGTGGTGGTGGTGGTAGTAGTAGTAGCAGTAGTTGTAGGAGTTGTTGTTCTTGTTACTATAGCAGCTGTAGCAATAGTAGTTGTAATATTAGCATTAGTCGTAGTAGTTGCTGTTCTTGTAGTATTATTATTATTATTATTATTAGTAGTAGTAGTAGTTGTTGTTGTAGTAGTAGTTGTTGTTGTAGGAGTTGTAGTAGCTGTAGTGGTAGTAGTAGGAGAGAGTAGCAGCAGTAGCAGTAGTAGTAGGAGTAGGAATAGTAGTAGCAGTAGTAGGAGTAGGAATAGTAATAGTAGTAGTACTAGTAATTCTAGCAATAGTAGTAGTAGATGTAGTAGTAGTCGCATTCAGAGAAGTAGAAGGAGTAGGAGTAGTGGGTGTTATACTTTTAGTAATGTAGTAGTAGCTGTAGTAGTTGTGGTTGTACTTGTTGTGGTAGGAGTGTTTGGAGTGGTGGTAGTAATAGTAGTAGGTGCAGTAGTAGCAGTTATTGTAGTTGGAGCATTAGTAGTAGTTGTTGTTGTAGTAGTAATTATAGTAGTAGTAATAGGAGAGGAGTAGTTGTTGTTGCAGTAGTAATTATAGTAGCAATAATAGGAGTGTAGTAGTTGTAGTTGTAGTCAGAGTAGTAGTCGTTAAAGTCGTAGGAGTGTTACGAGGCGTAGTAGGAGGAGGAGCAACAGTAGAAGTTGCAGTAGTAGTTGTAGTAGTAGTTGTGCTAATAGGATTTTTAGTAGTAGTATTAGTAGCAACTATAGCAGTAGTGGTAGTAGCAGTTGAAATAGTTTCAAAAATAGTAGCATCAATAGTACTATAAGACGTAGTAGCAATAGTAGTTGTTGTAGTAGTAGAAATAGTAGTAGGGGTAGTAGCAAGAGTAGTAGTTGGAGTAGCAGTAGTAGTAGTAATAGTAGTATTAGTAGCTGTAGTAGTAGTAGTAGCTGTAATTATGGTACTAGTAGTTGGAGTAGTAGAAGTGATAGTAGTAGCAGTTGTAGGAGTAGTAGTGGTAGTATTGGTAGTAGTATTAGTAGTAGTTGTAGTATTAGTAGTAGTAGCAGGAGTGGTTGTAGCTGTAGTAGTAGTAATGGTAGTAGTAGTAGAAAAATGAGTTGTTATAGTCATAGTAGAAGTAGTAGCAGTAGCATTAGTAGTAGTAATATTAGTAGTAGTAATAGTAGTTGTTGTAGTAGTAGTTGTAGTAGTAGTAGCAGTAGTAGCTATGGTAGTTGTTCTAGTAGCAATAGTAGTAGCAGCAGTAATAGTAGAAGTAGAAGTAGTAGTAGTAGCAATAGTAGCAATAGCGTAGTAGTAGGAGTAGTAGTTGTAGTAGTAGTAGTAGCAGTAGTAGTAGTTCTAGTAATAGTAGTAATAGTAGTAGTAGTAATTGGTGTAGTACTAGTAGCAATAGTAGTTGTTATAATAGTAGTGTCAGAAGTAGTAGTAGTAGTAGAGGTTGTAGCAGTAGCTGTAGCAGTAGTATTAGTAGCTGTAGTAGTCGTAATCATAGAAGTAGTAGTAGGCATAGTAGTAGTAGTTATTGTTATTGTAGTCATAGTAGTTGTAGTTGTAGTAGTAACAATAGTAGTAGTAGTAGCATAAGTAGTAGCAGTTACAGGAGACATAGAAGTTGTAGTACTTGTTGTAGAAGTAGTATTAGTATTAATAGTAAGGGTAGTCAGAATAGTAGTAATAGTAGTATCTATGGTAATAGTAGCAAAAGTAGTAATAGTTGTTGTTGTAGTAGTAGCCCTCGTATCAGTAGTAGTAGTAATAGTAATAGTAGCTGTAGTAGTAGTAGCAGTAGCAGTAGCAGCAGCAGCTGTAGTAGTAGAAGGTGCAGTAGTAGTAGCAGTCTCAATAGTAGTAGAAGTAGCAGCAACAACAATAATAGTGGTAGTCATCTTAGTAGCAACAGTAGTGGTAGTAGAAGTGTCAATAGTCATACTAGTGGTAGTTGCAGTTGTAGTATTAGTAGAAATTGCAGTAGCAGCAGCAGTAGCAGTAGCAGTAGTGGTAGCCGTGTTAGTAGTAGCAGCAGGAGGAGCTGCTATAGTGATAGTAGTAGCAGTAGTAGTAATAGTAGTAGTAATAGTAGTAGTAGGTGCAGTAAGAGTAGGAATAGTAGAAGTTATACGAGAAATAGTAGTTGTTGTAGTAGTAGTATCAGCCGTAGTGGCTATATTTGTTGTAGTATAAGTAGTAGTACTATTAGTCATAGTAGTAGCTATTGCGAATGTAGTAGTGGTTGTAGTAGTTGCAGCAGAAGAAGTAGTAGTAGAGGTAGTAGTAATAGTAGTAGTATTAATAGTGGTAGTAGTAATAGCAATTATAGTAGTAGTAATAGCACTAGTAGTAGTGGTAGCAGTAGCAGCTGTAGTAGACGTAGTTATAGTTGTAGTAGTAGTAGTAGAAGAAGCAGTATTAATAGTAGTAATACTAGTAGTTGTTGGAGTAGTAGTAGTGCTAGTAGTGGTAGTATAGTGGTAGTGTAGTAATCGTAGTAGCAGTAGTAGTTCTAGTAGTGGTAGTATAGTAGTAGTGTAGTAATCGTAGTAGCAGTAGTAGTAGATGTAGAGGTAGTAGTAGTAGTATTAGTGCTACTATAGTAGTAGTAGCAGTGGTAGCAATTGTACTAGGGTAAAAGGACTAGTTGTAGCAATAGGAGTAGCAATTCCAGTAGCAGAAGTAGTTATTGTACTAGTAGTAGTTGTAGTAGTAGTAGTAGTAGTAGTAGTAGAAGTAGGAGCAGTAGTACCATAAGTAGAAGTAGCAATGGTAATAGTAGTAGTAGAAGTAGTAGTAGTGGCAATAGCAGTAGTAGTAGTCATAGTCATAATAGTAGTCATAGTAGTTGCAGTTGTAGTAGTAATAGTAGCAGTCATAGTCATAACAGTAGTCATAGTAGTTGCAGTTGTAGTAGTAATAGTTGTAGTCGTAGTAGTTGTAGTAGTGGTTGTAACCGCAGCTGTAATACTAGTAGTCGCAGCAAAAGTAGTAGCAACAATAAGAGAAATAGTAGTACTAGTAGTTTTTGTAGTAGTAGAGGTAGTAGCAGCAGCAGTAGTTGTTGCTGCAGCAGCAGCAGCAGTAGTAGTGGTAATAGTAATAGTAGTAGTTATAGTAATTGTTGTAGTACTAGTAGAAGTAATGGTAGTAATAGCAAGAGGAGGAGGAGGAGTTGGAGGAGCAATAGTAGTAATAGTAATAGCAGTAGAAGTAGTAGTACTATTAGTAGTAGATGTAGTAGTAGTAGTAGTAGTAATAATAGTAGTAGAAGTAGTAGTATTAGTAGTAGATGTAGTACTAGTAGCAATAGTAGTAGTAGTAGTAAGAGTAGGAGGACTAGTAGCAGCTGTAGGAGGAGGAGGAGTAGTAGTAGTTGGAGTAGCAGTAGTAGAAGTACTAGTAGCAGTCATAGTAGCAGCAGTAGTAGTAGTTTTTGTCATAATGGTAGCAACAGAAGGGGTAGTAATTTTCGAAGTAGTTGTAGCAGTAGTAGTAGTAGCAGCAGCAGTAGTAGTAGTAGTAGTTGTTGTTGTTGTAGAGCTTGCAGTACTCGCAGGATTAGTTGTAGTAGTAGGAGTAGTAGTAGAAGTAGTTGTAGTAGCAGTAGCAATAGTAGTAGTAGTAGTACTATTAATAGTAGTAGCATTTGTAGTAGTATTTGCAGTGGGAGCAGCAGTAGTAGTAGCTATAGTAGTAGCAGTAGTAGGAGTAGAAGTAGTAGTGGTTGTATTTGAAGTGTCGTTGGAGGAGTAACAGTTTTAACAGTAGTAGAAGTAACAGTAGTAGTAATAGCAGTAATAATAGAGTGGTAGTAGTATCAAAAGTAGTAGGCGAAGTAGTTATAATAGTAGTAGTAGTACTAGTGTTAGTAGTGGTTAGTTATAGGAGGAGGAGTAGTAGTAGTAATAATAGTAGTAGTAGTAATAGTCTTAGTAGTAGTAGTAACAGTAGCAGTACTAGCAAGAGTGGTAGTAGTAGTTGTTGTTGTTATTGTAGTAGTAGCAGTAGCAATAGCAGTAGTGCTTGTTGTTGTTATAGTTGTAGTATCTGGAGCAGCACTAGTAGTAGTTGTTGTTGAATTAGTAGTAGTAGCAGTAGTAGTAGGACGAGTAGGTTTAGAAGTAGGAGAAGTAGTTGTAGTAGTAGTTATAGTAGGAATAGGAGGAGGAGGAGTAGTAGTAGTAGTAGGTGTAGCAATAGAAGTAGTAGCAGTAGTACTAGTAATAGTAGAAGTTGTAGTAGTATTAGTTGTAGTTGTAGTAGTGTAGCAGCCGTAGTAGTAGCAGTAGTAGCAGAAGTAGTAGTAGTAGTAGTAGTAGTAGTCATAGCGGTAATAGTATTAGTGGTAGTAGTGGTAGTATTAGTGGCAATATTAGTAGTTATAGTAGTTGTAGTAGTAGTAGCAGCAACAGTTGTTGTTGTAGTTGTAGTAGCAGTAGTGGTAGTTGTAGTAGTATTAAAAGTAATAATAGTAATAGTAGTAGCAGTAATAGGAGTAGTAGTTGAAATAGCATCAGTACTAGTAGTAGCAATTGTTGTTGTAGCAGTAGTGGTAGTGGTGGTGGTGGTGGTAGTAGTAGTAGCAAAACTAGCAGCAATAATAATAATGCTAGTCGTAGTAGTGATAGTAGCAGTTGTAGTAGTTGGAGAAGGATTAGTAGTAACAAGAGAAGCAGTAGCAATAGTAGCAGTTGTAGCTGTTGGAGAAGAAGTAGATATAGAAGTAGGAGAAGTAGGTATAGTAGTAGTAGAGGTAGAAGCAATAGTGGCAGCTGTAGCAGCAATAGCGGTATTAGCTATAGCAGTAATAGTTGTTTTAGTTCTAGTAGCTACAGTAATAGTAGCAGTAGCAATGACAACTGCAGTGGCAGCAGCAGCTGCTGCAGCAGTAGTAGTAGTTGTTGTAGTAGAAAAAGTAGTATTTGTAGTAGCTGCAATAGTAGTAGTAGCAGCCGCAAGTGCAGCAGTTGTCATATTAGTAGTAGCCAAAGTAGTAGTAGTAGTAATTGTATTAGTCGTAGAAGTAGTATTAGTATTAAAAGCAATAGTAGTAGTTGCTACAGTAGAGCGAAAGTATAGCGATAGTAGTAGCGGCTGTAGTAGTAGTTGTTGTAGTAGTGTAGTAGTAGTCATGGTAGAAGTTGTAGCAGTAGCAATAGAACTTATAGTTGTAGCAGTAGGAATAGTTGGAGAAGTAGTAGTAGTAGCTATTGCAGCAGAAGTTGTAGCAACAACAACAACAATAGCGGTATTAGTAGTAGTAGTTGTAATAGTAGTAGCAGTGGTAGTAATATTTGTAGCAATAGTGGTAGTGGTAGTAGTTGGAGCAATAGTGGCAGTATTAGTAGAATTAGATGTAGTCGTAGTAGTAGCAGCAGCAACAGCAGCAGCAGTAGTAGTAGTTGTTGTGGCAGTAGTAGGAGTAGTAGTAGGAGTAGTAGCAAAGATAGTAGTAGTTGCAGTCGTAGTTGTGGTTGTAGAAGTATTAGTAGTAGTATTAATAGTAATAGTAGTAGTTGCAAAAGTAGTATTAGTAGGCGTAACAACAATTATAGTAACAGTAGTAGTAGTAGTAGCAATAGCAAGAGTAGTAGCAGTAGTTGAAGAATTAATGGTAGTAGTAACAGTAGTGGTACAACAAGTAGCTGTAACAGCAGTAGTAGTAGCAGTAGCAAGAGTAGTAGCAGAAGCACTAGTAGTAGCAACAATAGCTATAGTAGTTGTAGTAGTTCAAGTAGCAGTTGAAGCAACAAAAGTTGTAGATGTAGTAGTGACAGCTGAAGGAGTATTTGCAATGGCAGTACTAAGGGTAGTAGGTGAACCAGTTGTAGTATTGGCAATTGTAGTAGTTGTTGCTATTGTACTAGTACTTGCAATTATGGTAGCTATAATAGTAGTGGCAATCATGGTAGCTATAATAGTAGTAACAAAAGTAGTAGTCGTAGTATTAGTAGTAGTAGTAGCAGTAGTCTATATAGTAGTAGCAATAGTAGTAGTTGTAGTAGTAGTATGAGAAGTTGTTGGAGTACTAGTATTATTAACAGCAACAGTAGTAGCAGTAGCAGCAGTAGTTGTAGTAATAGTAGTAGTAGTAGCCATATTAGTAGCTGCAGGAGCAAAAGTAGTAGTAGTAGTAACAATAATAGTAGTAGCAAAAGGAGGAGGAGGAGTAGTAGTAGTAATAGTCACAATAGCAGCAGCAACAACAGCAGTGGTAGTAGTAGCAATAGCGTTAGTAGTGGTGGTGGCAGTCCTACTTGTAGCAGCAGCAGTAGTAGTAGTGGAAGTAGAAGTAGCAATAGTAGTAGTAGCAGTTGCAGCAGTAGAAGTAGTTTTAGTAGTAGTAGTGGTAGTGGGAATAGTAGTAGGAATACGTGTAGGAGAAGGAAAATTAGTTCGAGAAGTAGTACTTGTAGTAGTAGTAGTAGGAGTAGTAATAGTAGTAGTTGTTATTGTGGTAGAAGTAGCAGTAGTGATAGTAGAGATAGTAGTAGTAGTAGTAATAGTGATAGTAGCAGTAGGATTAGTACTTGTAGCAGTGGTGGTAGCAGTAGTCATTGTAATAGCAATAGTAGTAGTAGCAGTCATAGTAATATTTGTAGTAGTAGAAGACACAGTGAAAGTAGTAGTAGGAGTATTACTCATAGTAGTAGTAGTAGTAGTAGTAGTAGTAGTAGCAGCAGTAGTATAGTAGTAGTAGTACTAGAAGTAGTAGTAGTAGCAGTAGTAGTATAGTAGTAGTAGTACTAGAAGTAGTAGTAGTAGCAGTAGTAGTAGGAGGAGTATTAGTTGGAGTAGCAGCAGCAGTAGTACTAGTTATATTAGCAGTAGTCGTAGTAATAGCACTAACAGCAGTAGTAGTTATAATGGTAGTAGTAGAAGTAGTAGTACTAGTAGCGTTAGTAGTAGTAGGAAGAGGAGTAGTAGTAGTAGTACTAGCACTAGTACTAGTTGCAGTAGCCGTACAGTAGCAGTAGCAGTAGTAATAGTTGTAGTAGTAACAGTAGTAATTGCAGTAGTAGAAATAGCAGTAATATTAGCAGTAGTAGTGGTGGTCGTAGTAGTAATGGTGATAGTAGTAGTAGTAGTAGTATTAGTAATAGTAGTAGTAGTAGTTGTTGTTGTTGTAGTAGTAGTAGTAGCAACAGAAGTTGTAGAAGTATTAGCTGCAATAGCAATAGTAATAATAATAGTAGTAGTAGTAGTAGTAGCTGTAGTTGTGGTAGCAGTAGTTGTAGTAGTACTAGCAGTAATCATAGAAGTAAGAGTAGCAAAATAAGTAATTAGAGGAGTAGAAGTAGTAATAGAAGTAGTAGTAGCAATTGTAGTAGCTGTAGCAGTAGCAATCGGAGTAGAAGTTGCAGCAACAGTAGTAGTATTAAGTAGTAGTAGTAGTAAAAGTAGAAGTCGAAGTAGTAGTAGTAGTAGTTGCAGCAATAGTATTAGTAGTGGTAGTAGTAGTAGAAGTAGTAGTCGTCGTAGTAGTAGTAGAAGTAGTAATAGCAGTAGTAGTAGCAATAGTAGCAATAGTTGTAGTAGCTGTCGTTGTAATAGTAGCGGTAGTGGTAGTGGTAGTAGTAGTAGTAGAAGTATAAGTAGGTAGTTGTAGAAGTAGTAGTAAAGTACTAGTAAGAGGAGTAGGTGTAATTGTAAGAGTGGTAGTAGGAGCAGCAGCAGCAGCAGTTGTAGCCATAGTTGTTGTAATAGCAGTAATAGTAAGTAGTAGTTGTTGTTGTTGTAGTAGTAGTAGCGTTTGTAATAGTCGAAGTAGTAGTAGAAGAAGTCGTAGTCGAAGTGGTAGGAGTAGTAGCAGTTGTTGTAGTATTAGTGATAGTACCAATAGTAGCAATAGTAGGAGTAGTAGTTGTAGCAGTGGTAGTGGTAGTAGCAGTAGAAGTAGAAGTCGTAGTAGTATTAGTAGTACTAGTAGTAAAAGTAGCAGTAGCACTGTCGGTTGTAGTGGTAGTAGCACTAGTAGTGGTGGCAGTAGTAGTAGTAGAAGTTATTGTAGTAGTATTGGTCGCAGTAGTAGTAGTAGGAATCGGTGTAGGAGTGGTAGTTGGAGTAGTGGTAATGTAGTAGTGATAGTAGTAGTAGTAGTAGTAGAAGTAGTAGTACTAGTCGTGGTAGTAGTAGCTGCAATAGTTGTCATAGTAGCAGAAAAAGCAATTATAGTCGTAGTAGTAGCAGCAGCAGTAATAGTAGTAATAGCAGAAGTATTAGTACTAGCAGTGGTAATAGTAGTAGTAGTAGTCATATTAGTAGTAGTAGCAATTATAGTAGTAGTAGCAACAGTTGTAGTAGGCATTGTGCCAGTAGCAGTAGTAGTGGTGGTAGTAGTAGAGGTGGTAGTAGTAGTCATATTAGTAAAAATTGTAGTAGTAGTAATAGTAGCAGTAGCATTAGTTGAAGTTGAAGAAGTAGTAGTAGTTGTAGTAGTAGTAGTCGTAGTAGTTCTATTAGTGGTGGTAGTAGTAGTTATTATTGTTCTAATACTAGTAGTAATATTAGTTGTAGTAGCAGTTGTTGTTGTAGGGGGAG
Source organism: Trichopus zeylanicus subsp. travancoricus (assembly GCA_005019695.1). NCBI lineage: Eukaryota > Viridiplantae > Streptophyta > Magnoliopsida > Dioscoreales > Dioscoreaceae > Trichopus > Trichopus zeylanicus. The sequence goes on from RXID01011062.1 coordinate 83,666, forward strand.
TAGTAGTAGTTGCGGTAGTAGTATTAGTAGCAGAAGCAGTAGTAGTGGAAGGACTAGTAGTATTAGAAGTACTTTTAATAGTGGTTCTAGGAGTAGCAGTCGTATTAATAGTAGTATTAATTGTAGTGGGATGAGTAGTAGTAGCAGCAGTAATAGCAATAGTAGCCATAACAGTAGTAGTAATAGTAGTTGTAGTAGTAGTAGGTGTAGTAGTAGGAGTAGTCATAATAATAGTAGCAATAGTTGCAGCAGTAGTAATAGTGGTCATAGCAGTAGTAGGCGTAGTAGTAGGGGTAGTAGTACAAGTAGTAGTACTAGTACAAGTAACAGAAGTAACATTAGTAGTAGTAGGAGGAGGAGCAGTAGTAGGAGTAGAAGGAGGAGGAGGATGAGGAGGAGTAATAGTAGTAGTAGTAGTAGTAATAATAATAGTATTACAAGTAGTAGTAATAGTAGTTTGTGCAGTGGTAGTAGTGATTGTAGTAGTAGTATTAGTAGTAGTAGTTGTAGCTGTAGTAGTAGTAGCAGCAGTAGGAGTAGTAGTAGTAGCAGCAACAACAGTAGTAGTTGTAAGAGCAACAACAGCAGTAGTAGCATTAGTAGTACTAGTAGTAGTACCACAACTGCTACTACTAGTACTACTACTATTCTTACTAATACTGCTACAACTACAACTGCAACAACAATTGCTACGGGTACTGTTACTACTACTACTAGTACTACTACAATGAATACTACGAATACTACAACACAACTACTTTTGTTATTGTTGCTGCTACTAGTAGTGCTACTCCAACTACATTTGCTGCGACTACTACTATTGCTGCTGCTGCTACTCGTACAACTACTACTACTACTGTTGCTCCTGCAACTATCACAACTACAACAACTACAACGACCACTACTACTACTACTACGAGTATTAGTACTACTACTACTTCGGCAAGAACAACTTCTTTCGGTACTACTACTATTACTACAGTTATAGTAGCAGCTACTACTACAATAGCTATTACTATTGCTACTACTAAAACTAATACTACTGCTGGTACTACTAGTACTACTAGTAATACTTGTAGTACTACTGCTAATACTTGTACTACTACTACTAATACTATTACTACTACTAGTACTAGTATTACTACTACTACTACTACTATTACAATTAATACTACTTCTGTTGCTGCTGCTACTATTATTACTACCACTAGTACGAACAACAACAACTATAACTACTAGCACAAATACTACAATGGCAACTACCACTACTAACACTACTACTTCTACTACAACTATTAGAACTATTGCTACAAATACTACTATTACTACTACTATTACTTCTACTCCTAAAACAACTATTATAACTAATACAACTACTGCTACTAAAACAACTACTACTGCTACTACTCCTAGTACTACAAATCCTACTCCTCCTCCTACTACTACTATTATTACTACTATGACTTTTGCTACTTGTATTGCTATTTCTACTACTACTCCTACTACTACTGCTACTACTACTACTGCTGAACTAATGTTATTGCTATTTCTATTACTACAGCTCCTACCACTACTTCAATAGCTACTCCATCTCATCCTCCTACTACTACTACTACGATTACCATTATTACTGCAACTATTGCTACTACTAGAACCATCTCCTACTACTACTACAACTACAACTTCTACTACTACTACTACCGCTATTAGTACTACTACTACGACTACTACTACTATAATAACTACTGCTACTACTAATATGACTACTACTACTACTACTACTACTACTACTTCAACTACTAGTTCTACTGCGCTGCTACTACTAATAGTATTATATCTACAGCTACTGCTACTATTACTTGCCCTATTGCTACCACTACTGTAGCAGCAGCTGCTGCTACTACTTCTACTACTTCTACTACTAGTACTATGACTACTACTCGTACAGCTACTGCTACTACTGCTGCACTACTACTACAACTACTATTACTCGAATTACTACTACTCCTACTGCAACTACTGCAACAACTACTACTATTACTACTACTAATACTACTACTACTCCTACTGCAACTACTGCAGCAACTACTACTACTACTAATACTACTACTACTCTTATTGCTTCTACCACTACTACTGCAACTACTACTACTACTCCTTCTACTGCTACTATTGCTACTATTGCTACTTTTGCTACTATTGCTACTACTACTACCACTACTGCAAGTCCTATTGCAGTAGGTGCTACTACTGTTGTTACTGCTATTACTAAGGCTGCTACTACTACTCCTCCTACTTGTAATATTGCTACTACCTTTGCTGCTGCTACTACTACCAGTGCTACTATAACTACTACCACGACTGCTACTGCTACTATGTCTACTACAGGTATTACTATTACTAATACTACTACTACTCCGCTACTACTAATGCTGTGACTACTACTATGACCAGTACTACTTCTCCTGTAGCTACTATTACTACTACTACTACTACGCTACGGTTGTCACTACTACTACTACTACAGCTGCTGTTGCTACTACTATTACTCTTTCTACTGCTACTACAACTTCTACTGCTACTACTACTATTACTATTACTATTGTTACTACTGCTGCTGCTACTATTGTTATTGTTGCTACTACTACTACAACTACTAAAATGTCTCCTACTACTACTTTTGCTATTACTATTGCTACTACTTCTACACCAACTACTACTAATACCACTACTACAGCTACTTGTTGTCATAGTAATACTAGTTGCGGTAGTACTAGTTGTGGTACTAGTAGTTATTGTTGTAGTAGTAGTAGTAGTCATCAAAGTAAGAGCAATAGAGGTAGTTGTAGTCGTAATAGCAGCTACAGGCATTGTAGGAGTAGTAGTTGTAGTAGTACTAGTAGTTGTAGTAAGAGTAGTATTTGCTGTTGCACCAAAAGTAGTAATAGTAGTTATTGTTGTAGTAGTGGCATTACTTGCAGAAGTGGTAGTAGTGGTAGTTGCAATAGCAGCAGTAGTAGTAGTAGTAGTAGTAGTAGAGGTAGTAGTAGTAGAGATATTGTAGTAGTAGTAGTAGAAGCAATAATCATAGCAGGAGGAGGAGGAGGAGTAGTAGTATCGGTAGTAGTAGTGGCGATAGTAGTAGCAGCAGCAGTAGTAGTCGAAGCAATAACCGTCGCAGCAGGAGTAGAAGTAGTAGCAGCAGTAGTTGTAGTTGTAGCAGTTATAGTATTAGTAATAGTAGCACTAGTAGTATTAGTAGTTGTAACAGCAGCAGCAGTAGTCCTAGTAGTAGTATTAGCAAATGTAGTAGCAATATTGCTAGTAGTTTTAGCAGCTATAGAAGTAGTAGTAGTAGTAGAAATAGTAGCAGTAGTACTAGTAGAAATAGTAGTTGAAGTAGCAATAGTAGTAGCCACTTTAATACTACTAGAAATTGTAGTAGTACTAGGAGAAGTTGAAAGAGTAGTAGTTGTAGTAGCAACAACAATGATAGTAGTAGTTGCAGTAATAGTAGTAGGAGTTGTAGTAGTTATTGTAGTAGTAGTAGTAGGAGCAGTAGTAGTTGCAATAGTAGTAGTAGTAATATACATAATAGTAGTAGGAGGAGGAGTTGTAGTACTAGTACTAGTACTAGTAGTAGTATAATAGTTTTAGTAGTTGTAGTCGTAGTAGTAGTATAGGTAGTAGTAGCAGGAGGAGAAGTAGTAGCAATAGCAGCAGTAGCAGCAAGGGCAGTAGTAGCAATAGCAGTAGCAGAAGAAGTAGTAGTAGTAGTAAGGATAATAGTAGTAGTAGCTGTAGAAGTAGTAGTATTTTTTTTATAATTTGGGGTAGTAGTAGTAGTAGTGGCAAGAGTAATAATTATGGCAATAGAAATAGCAACAACAACAATAGTAGTCGTAGTAGTGGTAGTTGTTGTAGTAGAATTAGCAGTTATAGGAAAAAAAGGGGAATTCATTATAGTTGTAGTAGCAATAGTAGTTGTAGTAGTAGTTGTTGTAATAATAATAGTAGTGGTAATAAATGTAGAAGTAGTAGTAATATTACTAGTAATTGCGGTGGTAGTACTAATAGTACCAGTGGCAGTAGTAGAAGTAGTAGTAGTAGTTGATGTTGCAGCAGTAGTATTAGTTGTAGTTGTTGTAGTAGTATTAATAGTAGTAGCTATTATAGTTGCTATTATAGAAGTACTAGTTGTGGTATTAGTAGCAGCTGTGGAAGTATTACTTGTAGTAGTAGTAGTCATAGTAGTTAGAGCAATAGAAGTAGTAGTCATAGCAGAAGCAGCAGTAGACATTTCTGTAGTAGTATTTGTAGTAGCAATAGCAGTACTAGTTGTAGTCACTATAGTAGTAGCAGTTGTAGCAGTAGCAGTATCAGCCATGCAGTAGTAATAGTACTAGTAGCAGTAGCAGTAGCAGCTGTAGCAGTAGCAGTAGTACTAGCAGCAGTAGCGGTATTTGTAGGAGTGGAAACAATAATAGTCATAGTAGCTGAAGTAGTTGTGGTTTTACTAGCAGTAGCTACTACAATAGTAGTTGTTGAAGTAGTAGTAGAAGAAGTAGACTACCAGTAGAAGCAATAGCAGTAGCAGTTGTAGCAGCAGTAGTAGTTGTAATGGTTGAAGGAGTAGTAGGAGTAGTAGTAGTAGTAGTTTTTGTTGTAGTAGTAGTTGTAGTAGTAGAAGTAATAGTAGGAGTAGTAGTAGGAGTAGGGGTTGAAGTACTAGTAGTAGTAATAGTAATGGTAGCAATAGTAGTAGCAGAAGTGGAAGTAGTAGTAGGAGGAGGTGGAGCAGTACTAGTATTGGTAGTGGTGGAAGTAGTAGTAGCCATGGTAATAGTAGTAGTTGTTGTTGTTGTAGCAGTAGTATTAGTAGTAGCAGCAGTAGTAGTAGCAGCTGTAGTAGCAATGGCAGCAGTAGTAGTTGCAGAAGTTGTTGTAGTGCTAGTTGTAGTAGTTGTGGTAGTAGTGTACTCACATAAACAGAAATTATAGTGGTTGAGGTAATAGTAATAGTAGTAGTAGTAGTAGTAGTTCTAGTAGTAGTAGTGGTAGTAGTTGTAGTTGTAGTTGTAGTAGTAGTTGTTGTAATAGTAGTGTAAGTAGTAGTAGCAGGAGTGGTCTTAGTAGTAGAAATAGCAGCAGTAGCAGGAGTGGTCTTAGTAGTAGAAATAGCAGCAGTAGCCAGAAGGGAAGTACAAGTAGCAATAGCCATAGTAGTAGCACCGATAGTAGAAGTAGTAGTAGTTGGGATAATAGTAGTAGTAGCAGTAGTAGCGGCAGTAGAAGTAGTTGTTGTTGTTTTGGGAGTTGGGGGAGTAGTAGTAGTAATAGTGGCAAAGGTAGTAGTAGTGGCAGTAGAAGTAGAAGTAGCGGCAACAACAATATTAGTTGTCGCAGTGGTAGTTATCGTAGTTGAATAAGCAATTGTTATTAGACGAGGAGAATTAATTATATTAGTTATAGTAGTAGTTGCATTAGTAATGGTCATACTTGTAATAGTAGTAGTTGTAACAATTGCAGTAGTTGTAGTGACAGTAGTAGTAATAGTAGTTATAGTACTAACAGTAGTAATAGTGGTCACACTAGAAGTAGTAGGAGTAGTGGTTGTTGATGTAGTAGTAGTAGTACTAGTAGTAGCAATAGTAGTAGTGGTAGTAGTACTAGTGGTAGTAATATTAGTCGCAGTAATAGTAGGTGTTATAGTAGTACTAGTTGTGGTATTTGTAGTAGCTCTGGTAGTAATAGTTGGAGTAGTAGTTGTCATCATAGCAGTTAGAGCAGTAGAAGTAGTAGTAGCTATAGATGCAGGAGAAGGAGCTGGAGTAGTAGTAGCTATAGTAGTATTAGTAGTACCAATAATGGTAGTGATAGCTATAGTAGTAGTAGTAGGAGCAACAGGAGCAGTAGTAGTAGCAGTAGTGGTAGTAGCGATAGTACTAGCAGAAGTTGCAACAACAATAGTAGCAGTGGCAGTAGTGTTATTTATAGCAGTAGCAACAACAATAGTCATAGTAGTGGAAGTAGTTGCAGTAATAGTGGCAATAGTAATTGCAGCAGTAGTAGTAGCAGTAGCAGTACTGTTATTTATAGCAGTAGCAACAGCAATAGTCGTAGTAGTGGAAGTAGTTGCGATAATAGTGGCAATAGTAATTGCAGCAGTAGTAGTAGCAGTAGCAGTAGTTGCAGGAGAAGTAGTATGCTAGTAGATGCAAGAGTAGTAGTAGTAGAAGGAATAGTATGAGTAGTAGTAGGAGGAGTTGGACCAACAGTAGTAGTAATAATAGTTGTAACAATAGTAGTAGTAGTAGTGGAAGTAGTAGTAGAAGGAGTAGTAGTATTAGTAGTTGTTGCTATGATGATAGTCGTGGTAATAGTAGTTGTAGTAGTAGTAGCAGTAGCAGCAGCAGTAGTAGAAGCATCAACAATAGGAGCAGTAGCAATAGTAACAGTGGTAGTAATAGTAGTAGCAGGAGTAGTAGTGCTTGTAGTAGTTGTTATTGTACTAGTGTAGTCGCAGAAGCTGTACTTGTAGCAATTGAGGTAGTAGTAGTAGTAGTTTTAGTAGTAGTTGGAGGAGGAGTAGTAGTAGCAGCAGCAGAAGTAGTTGTAATAGAAGTAGTAGTAGCAGAGTAGAAGTTCTGGAAATAGTAGTTGTAGTAGCAGCAGCAGCTGTAGTAGTCATAATAGTAGTAGCAGCTGGAGCAGTAGTAGTAGATGTAGTAGTAGTAGAAGCAGTAGTAGTAGCAGCGGTAGTAGTAATAGTAGTAATAGTACTAGTAATAGTGGTAGTATTAGTAGTAGGAATAGAAGTAGTAGTAGTAGAAGTATCTGCACCAGTAGTAGTAGCTACAACAGCAGGAAGAGGAGTAGTTGTAGTATTAGCAAAAGTTGTAGTTGGAATAGTTGTTGTAGTAGTAGGAGGAGTAGTAGAAGTAGTAGTAGTAGCTGTTGTTCTTGTAGTAGTAGTATTAGTAGAAGTAGCACGAGTAGTAGTAGTAGTAGGAGTTGGAGTAGGAGCAGTAGCAGTAATAGTAATAGTAGTAATAGTAGCATTAGTAGTAGTACTGGGTGTTATTATAGTAGAAGTAGTTGCAACGGTAGTCATAGCTGCGGCAGTAGGAGTGGTACTTGTTGTAGCAGTAATATTAGCAAAAGTTGTAGTAAGTATGGTAGTAGGAGTAGGACTTGGAGGAGGAGTAGTAGTAAAGGTGGTAGCAACAGTGGCAATAGTTCTACTAGGAGTAACAGTAGTATGAGTAGTTAAAGGAGGAGTACTACTAATAGTTGTTGTTGTAGCTATAGTAGTGGTAGTAATAGTTGTGGGAGTAGTAGTAGTGGTAACAGCAACAGCAGCAATGGCAGTGGTAACAGCAACAGCAGCAGTAGCAATGGCAGTGGTAGTAGCAGGAGGAGTAGTAGTGCTAGTTGTAGAAGTTGTAGTAGTAGTGTACTCATAGAAATAGTAATTGTAGCAGTTGAGGTAATAGTAATATTAGTAGTAATAGTAGTGGTTCTGGTAGTAGTAGTGGTAGTAGTTGTAGTAGTAGTAGTAATAGTAGTAGTAGTACTAGTATGAGTAGTAGAAGCAGGAGTGGTATTAGTATTAGAATAGTAGCAGTAGCAGGAAGGGCAGTACTAGTCATAGTAGCCGTTGCAGTAGCAACAATTGTAGAACTAGCAATAGTTGGGATAATAGTAGTAGTAGCAATAGTAGTGACAGTAGAAGTAGTAGTAGTTATTTTGGAGTTGGGGTAGTAGTAGTAATAATAGTGGCAAGGGTAGCAGTAGTGGCAGTAGAAGTAGCGGCAACAACAATATTAGTTGTAGTAGTTGTAGTTGTCATCACTGAATAAGTAGTTGTTGTTACAAGAGGAGAATTAATTATATTAGTCATAGTAGCAGTTGTAGAAGTAGTGGTAGTAGTTGTAAAAATTGCAGTAGTTGCAGTGATAGTAGTAGTAATAGTAGTTGTAGTATTAATAGTAGTAATAGTAGTCATAGTAGAAGAAGTAATAGTGGTTCTTGTTGTAGTAGTAGTACTAGTAGTAGTAGTAGTAGTGGTAATACTAGTAGTAGTAATTTTAGTTGCAGGAGTAGTAGTTGTTATATTAGTACTAGTTATGGTATTTGTAGTAGCTCTGGTAGTAATAGTTGCAGTAGTAGTTGTCATCATAGAAGTTAGAACAGTAGTAGTAGGAGTAGTTGTAGAAGCAGAAGCAGGGGTTGGAGTAGTAGCAGTTGTAGTCGTACTAGTAGTAGCAATAATAGTAGTGGTAGCTATAGTAGTTGTAATAGCAGCAGCAGTAGCAGTAGCAGCAATAATAATGGTAGTTGTGGTAGTACTAGTAGAACTAGCAGCAGCAATAGTAGGAGTAGCAGTAGTGTTATTTGTAGCAGTCACAACAGCAGTAGTCATAGTAGTGGAAGTAGTTGCGATCATAGTGGCAAAAGTAATTGCAGCAGTAGTACTAGTAGGAGAAGTAGTGTACTAGCAGACGCTATAGTAGTAGCAGTAGTAGTTGTAGTAGTAGTAGTTGTAGTAGTAGTAGGAGCAGTAGTAATGGTAGTAGGAGTTGTAGTAGTAGTACTAGTAGTTGTAGTAGTAGAAGGAATATTATGAGTAGTAGTAGGAGAAGGAGTTGGACTAGTAGTGGTAGTAATAGTGGTTCTAGCGATTGTAGAAGTAGTAGTGGAAGTAGTAGTAGTAGTAGGAGTAGTAGTATTAGTAGTTGTTGCTATGGTAATAGTCGTGGTAATAGTAATTGTATTAGTAGTAGCAGTAGCTGCTGTATTAGTAGAAGCAGCAGCAATAGCAAGAGTAGCAGCAGCTGTAGCTATAGCAATGGTAGTAATAGTAGTAGCAGGAGTAGTAGTAGTGCTTGTAGTACTAGTTGTTGTACTAGTGTAGTTGTAAAAGTAGTAGTTGTAGTAGTTGAGGTAGTAGATGTAGTTGTAGTGGCAGTAGGTGTAGCAGAAGTAGTAGTAGTACAAGTAGTAGTAGCAGTAGTAGATGTTCTGGTTGTAGTAGTGTTAGTAGCAACAGCGACAATAGTAGTAGTCATAGTGGTAGTAGCAGTTGGAGCAGTGGATGTAGTAGTTGAAGCAGTTGTTGTAGCAGCAGTCGTAGTAGTACTAGTAATAGTACTACTAATAGTAGTATTATTAGTAATAGGAATAGGAGTAGTAGTAGAGGTATCTACGCCAGTACTAGTAGCTACAATAGCAAGAGTAGTAGGAGTCGGAGTAGTAGTAGTAGTTGTTATTATAGTAGTAGTCTTAGCAGAAGTTGTAGTTGGAAAGTAGTTGTAGTAATAGAAGTAGTAGTTGTAGTAGTAGTGTTAGTAGAAGTAGCACGAGTAGTAGTAGAAGTAGTAGTTGTTGTAGTAGGAGTAGTAATAGTAGTAATATTAGCATTAGTAGTAGGAATGAGTGTTGTTGTAGCAGAAGTAGTTGCAAAAGTAGTCAAAGCTACAACAACAAGAGTGGTACTTATTGTAGTAGTAATATTAGCAAAAGTTGCAGTAGGTATGGTAGTAGGAGTAGGAGCTGGAGTAGGAGTAGTAGTAAAGGCAGTAGTAGCAGTGGCTATAGTTGTACTAGGAGTAATAGTAGTAGTACTAGTTGGAGGAGGAGAAGTAGTTGTAGTTGTTGTTGTTGTAGCTATAGTAGCGGTAGTAGTAGTAGAAGTAGTAGCAGCAGTAGGAGTAGTAGTTGTTGTTGTAGTAATAGTGGTAGTAGTTGTTGTAGTAGTAGTAGTTGGTCTAAGAGTTACAGTAGCATCAAGAACAGCAGCAGCAGTAGTAGCAACAGTAGTAGTAGAACAAGTATTAGTTGAAGTAGCATAAGTAGTAGTTGGAGAAGTATTAGTAATAACAGTAGTAGTGGAAGTAGCACTAGTAGTAGTCGTGTAAGTAGTAGTGGTAGGAGGAGGAGGAGGAGAAGGGGGGGGGTGTGGAGGGGGAGTACCAGAAGTGTTGGTAGAAGTAGTAATAGCAGTAGTATTAGTAGTAGTAGCAGTAGTAGCAGTAGCACCAATAGTAGTAGTAGTAGGAGCAATAGTAGTAGTAGTAATGGTAGTAGTGATAGTAGTAATAGCAGTTGTAGTAGTAGATGTAGTAGCGATAGTATTAGTCATAGTAATAGCACTGTTGCTACTACTACTGTTACTACTATAGTCGCTACTAATACAACTAATAGTTGGTGTAGTAGTAATTATAGTAGTAGTAATAGAAGTTATAATACTTGTTGTAGTAGTTGCAGTCGCATGAGTAGTATTGGGAGTAGTAGTAGTAGCAGTAGTAGTCGTAGTAGTAGCAGCAATAGGTGCAATAGTAGCAGTAACAATGGTAATTCTAGTAGTAGCAATAGTAGTAGGAGTAGTAGTAGGAGCAGCAGCAGCAGTAGTAGTAGGAGTACCAGTAGGAGTTTTAGCACTAGTAGTGGTAGTAGAAGTTGTAGTAGCAGCAGTAGTAGTAGGAGGAGCAGTAGTATTAGTAATAGCTATAGTATTAGTAGTAGTAGTTTGAGTAGGAGGAGTTGCAGTAGTATTAGTAGTAGTTGTAGTTTTTGTAGTAGTTGTAGGAGTGGCCATAGTAGTAGTAGTAGAAGTAGTAGGAGTTGTAGTAGTAGTACTAGCAGTAGTGGTGATAGTAGTAGCAACAATGACAATAGTAGTATTAGTAGGTGTACTAGTAGTAGTAGTAGTAGTAGTGTTGTTGTAGTAGTTGTAGTGGTTGTGCTAGTAGTAGTAATAGTAGTAGTAGTAGTAGCAGCAAGAGTAGTTCTAGTAGTAATAGTAGCAGCAATAGTAGCAGTAGTTGTAGCCATCGTAGTACTAGTAGCAATAGTCATTGCAGTTATTGTAGTAGTAAGAGATGAAGCAATATTAGTAGTATTGGTAGGATCAATAGTAGTAGTAGTAGTACTAGTAGTAGTTGTTGTAATAGTAGGAGTAGAAGTGGTTACAACCATAGTTGTGGCCATAGTAGTACTAATATTAGTAGTAGCAGTAGCAGTATTCATTGCTGTTGTTGTAGTAGTAGTGGTAGTACCAAAGTTAGTAGTGGTAGCAGTAGTTATAGTTAGATCAGTTGCATTAGCAGTAGCTGGAGCATTATTAGGAAGAGTAGCAGTAGTAATAGTAGTAGGAGTAGTAGTTGTAGTAGCAGTAGTAGTCTTAGTAATAGTAGTAGCAGTGGCAATAGTAGTAGTGTTAGTAGTACTTGTAGTAGCAGAAATAGTAGTAGAAGTTGTTGTGATTACAGTAGTACTAGTACTAGTAGTAATAATAGTAATAGTAGTAGCTGTAGTGGTAGTAGGATGAGTAGTTATAGTAGTAGTAGTAGTTGTTGTTGTTGTTGTAGTAGTAGTAGTAGCTATAGCAGCAACAGTAGCAGCAGCAGTAGTAGTTGTAGTAGTAAGAGCAGCAATAGTTGTTGCAATAGTATTAGTAGCAATTTTAGTAGTAGGAGGAGTTGCAGTAGCAGTAGCAATAGTAGTAGCAGTAGTAGAAATAGTAGTAGCGGTAGTAGTAACAATGGCAATCGCAGTAATAGCAGTTGTAGCGAGAGTAATAGCTGTATTGATTTGTAGTAGTAGTAGTAGTAGTTAGTAGAAGTTGAAGTGGTAATACAAGTGGTAGTACTAGCAATTGTAGATGGAGTAGTAGGAATAGTGGTAGGATTAGTGGCATTAGTCATAGTAGTACTAGTAGTAGCAGCAGTAGCAGCAGCAGAAGTAGAAGTAGTAGTGCTAGTAGTATTAGTACCAGTAGTAGTGCTAGTAGTAGTAGTAGTGGTTGGCATAATTGTGGTAGTAGCAGTAGTAGTAATAGTAGCAGCAGTGGTTGTTGTAATAGTTATTATACCAAACATTATGGTTGTAGTAGTATCAGAAGTTGTAGTAATAGCAATAGTAGCAGAAGAGTAGTATTAGTAGAAGTAGTAATAGCAGTAGCATTAGTATTAGCAATAGTAATAATTGTAGTACTAGTTGCATTAGTCATAGTAACAGAAGCAATAGTAGAAGCATTAGTAGTAGTATTAGTTGTAGCAGTAGCTAATGTAGTGGTAGTAGTAGTGGCAGTAGCAGTTGCAATAGTAGTAGTAGTAGCATTTGTGGCAGAAGTAGTATCGATAGCAATAGTAGTAGTTGTAGTAGCAGCAGTAGTAGTATTATTAGTAGTAGTTGTAGTAGAGTAGTGGTCGTAAGGGTAGTAAGAGTAGGAGTTGTAATAGTAGCTGCAGCAGCTATCGTAGTAGTTGGAGTTGCAATAGTAGTAGTAGGAGGAGTAGCAATAGTGGCAGCAGCATTATTTGTAGTAGCAGTAGTAGAAGCAGTTGTAGTTGCATAAGTGGCAGTAGTTGTAGTAGTGGAAATGGTAGTATAAGTAGTAATATTACTAGGTATAGCGATAGTAATAGTTGCAGGAGTAGTAGTAGTAGTAGTACTAGTTGTTGTAGTAGTGATGTAGGAGCAGTGGAGGTAGAAGTAGTTCTAGAAGTCAGAGTAGTAGTTATTGTAGTAATAGTAGTAATAGTAGTAGTTATTGTCGTAGTCATAGGTGTGGTGGTAGTAGTAGTAGTGGTAGTAGTGGATGTATTAGTAGTAAGAGGAGTAGTAGTAGGAGTTAGATTAGGACTAGTAGTATTAGTAGAAGTAGTAGTAGTAGTACTAGTAGTTGTCATAGCGGCATGAGCAAGAGTTGGAGTAGGTGGAGCAAGAGTAGGAGTAGTAGTTGTTGTTGTAACATTAGTACTAGTAGTAGTGGTTGTAGTGGTTGTGGTAGAAGTCACAATAATATTAGTTGTAGCCGAAGTAGTAGTGGTAGTAGTACTAGTAGTTGTAGTAATAATAATCGCAGTAGGAGTTGGATTAGGATTAGCAGTAGTTGTTTTATGAGTAGTAGTAGTAGTAGTAGCAGGAGCAGGAGTTGGAGTAGTAGTACTAGTGGTAGTAGTTGTTGTTGTTGTAGTTATAGTAGTAGTTGTAGTAGTGATAGTAGTGGTTGCATATGTAGCAGCAGCAGTAGTTATAGTAGTAAAAGAAGAAGAAGTAGTAGTAGTGTAGTAGTAGCAGCAGCTACTGCAGAAGTAGTAGTAGTAACAGCAGTAGTAGTAATAATTCGAGTAGTAGTAGTAGCAGCAGTAGTAGAAATTGTAATAGGAATAGGTGTAGGTGTAGGAGTAGTAGTCAGAGTACAAGTTGTAGTAGCAGTGGATGGAGTAGCACTAGTAGTTGTATTGTAGTAGTAGGCGTAGTATTACTAGTAGTAGTAGAAATAGTAGATGTAGTGGTTCTTGTAGTAGTAGTAGTAGCAATACTAGCAATAGTAGTAGTAGTAGTAGGTGTAGTATTAGTAGTAGTAGCAGTGGTTGTTGTTGTAGTAGTAGTAGAAATAGCAGATGTAGTGGTGCTTGTAGTAGTAGTAGTAGCAATACTAGCAATAGTAGTAGTAGTAGGCATAGTATTAGTAGTAGTAGCAGTGGTTGTTGTAGTAGTAGTAGTAGTAGAAATAGTAGATGTAGTGGTTCTTGTAGTAGTAGTAGTAGCAATACTATCAATAGTAGTAGTAGTTGTAGTATTTGTTGCAGTAGTAGTTGTAGTAGTAGTAGTGCTAGTAGTAGTAGCTGTAGTAGTAGTAGCAGTAGTAGCAGTAGTAGTAGTTGTAGTGGTAGTATTTGTAGTATTTGTTGTTGTTGTAGTAGTAGTAGTAGTTGTAGTAGAAAAAATAGTTGTTGTAGTGGTATTAGTAGCAAAAATAGTTGTTGTTGTAGTAGTAGCAGCTATAGTAGTAATAGTAGTAGTGGTGGTGGTGGTGGTAGTAGTACTAGTGTTAGTAGTAGTAGTAGTAGTAATTATTGTAGGGGTAGTAGTACTAGTAGTAGTATATCTAGTAGTAGTGTAGTAGTTGTTGTAGGAGTAGCAGCAGTAGTAGCAGTAGTTTTTGTTATTGTTGTTATAGTAGTAGTAGCAGTTGTGTTAGTAGTAGTAGTAGCTGTTGGAGTAGTATTGCTAGCAGTAGTAGTAGTAGTTTTACTAGTTGTAGTAGTGGTAGTAGTAGAAGTAGTAGTAGTAGAAGTGGTAGTAGTAGAAGAAGTAATAGTAGTAGCAGTGGTAGTAGCAGTAGTAGTGGTAGGAGTATTAGGTGTAGTTGTTGTAGTAGTACTTGTTGTAGTAGTAGAAGTTATAGTAGTCATAGTAGTAGTGGTAGTAGTAGTAGTGGTAATAGTCCAGTTGTAGTAGAAGTAATAGTAGTGGAAAGGGTAGTGGTAGCAGTAGTTGTTGGAGTAGTTGTAGTAGTAGTAGTAGTAGTAGTACTAGTAGTGGTAGTGGAAGTACTAGTAGTTGTAGTCATAGGGTTAGTAGTAGTTGTTGTAATAGTAGAAGTAATATGAGTAGCATAGTAGTAGTAGTAGTTGTAGTAGTAGTAACAATAGAAATAATAGTAGTGGTAGGAGTTGTGGTAGGAGAAATTTTTGGAGTAGTTATACTAGTAGTAGTGGTGGTTGTGGTGGCTGGAGTTGTGGTAGTACTACTAGTAGTAGTAGAAGTAGTAATAGTAGTTGTTGGAGTAGTTATAATAGTAGAAGTAGTAGTAGTAGTATTAGCAAAAATAGTATTTGTTGAAGTAGTAGCAGTAATGGTAGGACTAGAAATAGTTGTATTGGTTGTAGTAGTGTTAGTAATCCAAGATGTACTAGTAGAAATAGTGGTAGTAGAAATAGTAATAGTGGTACAAGTGGTTTTAGTAGCACGACTAGTAGTAGTACTAGTAGCAATAGTAGAAGTAGGAGTAGTAGTGGTAGCAGTAGTAGTTGTAGTAGTAGTAATAGTAGTTGTAGAAGTAGTAGCAGCAGTCATGGTAGTAGTAGCAGTATTATTAGTAGTAGTATTAGTTGTAGTAGTAGTAGTTGTTGTCGTGGTGGTCGTAGTAGAAGTAGTAGTAGTATTAGTAGTAGTAGAAGTAGTGTTGTTGTTGTAGTGGTTGTGGTAGTGCTAGTAGGTTTAGTAGGAGGAGTTGTTGTAGTTTTTGGAATAATAGTAGAAGTAGTCAGAGTAGTAGCTATAGTAGTATTTGTAATAATAATAGTAGTTATAGTATTACCAGCAGGAGTAGCGGTAGCAGTACTTGTACTAGTTGTAGAAACAATAGTAATAGTTGGCAATTGTGGTAATAGTGGTAGTAGGAGTACGAGTAATAGTAGTAGTAGTGGTAGTTGTTGTAGTAGTCATAGTAGTAGTAGGGGCAGGAGTAGAAGTTGTAGTAGTTGGTGCAGGAGGAGGAGGAGGAGTAGTAGTAGCAATCATAGTAGTAATGGTACTAGTAATAATAAAATTAGTCCTATTAGGAGTAGTAGGAGTAGGAGTAGCAATTGTTGTTGTTGTTGCAATAACTGCAGTAATAGTAGTAATATTCAAAGTAGCTGAAGCAGTAGTATAATTATTTATATCAGTAGTCATAGTAGCGATAGTAGTGGTAGTAGTAGTAGCGGCAGTAGTGGTAGTAGTAGCAGTTGTTGTAGCAATAGCAATAAGAGTAGTTATTGTTGTTGTAGTTGTAGTAGTGGTACTAGTCCTTGTCATAGTAGTGGTAGTAGTGGTGGGAGTATTTATAGAAGTAGTAGTAGTTGTGGTAGTAGTAGTCATAGCAGTAGTAGTAGTAGTCATATTAGTAGTAGTAGTAGTGGTAGTAGTAGTAGCAATAGTAGTAGTGGTTGTGGTAGTAGTCGCTATAGTAGTAGCAGTAATCGTAGTAGTAATAGTTGTAAGACTTGTTGTAGTGGTGTTAGTTGCGGTAGGAGTTATAGTAACAGTAGAAGTTGGAGTAGTTGTTGTAGTAGTGTAGAAGTAGTAGTACTAGTAGTTTTAGCAGTAATAGTAGATAGTAGTAGCAATAGCAATATTAGTAGTAGTTATAGGACTAGAAGCAGCTGTAGTAGTAGTTATAGTAGTAGGAGTAGCAGTATCAGCATTAGCAACAATAGTAGTATTAGTAGTAGTAGTGGAATTGTTAGTAGAAGTAGTAGTACTATTAGGTGTAGAAGGAGTAGTGGTAGTAGCAATTGGTGTAGCAGCAGCAGCAGCAAGAGGAGGAGGAGGAGGAGGAGGAGTAGTAGTAGTCTTATTAGTAGCGGTAGTTTTGGTAGTAGTAGTAGTTGTCGTAGGAGTAGTAGTAATCGTAGTAATAGTAGAAGTTGAAGTAGTGGTAGTATTGCTATTAGTAGTTGTAGTAGTAGTAGTAGCAGAAGTTGTGGTAGTAGTTATAATATAGGTATTAGTAGTAGGAGTAGTTCTAATAGCAGAAGTAGTAGGAGGAGGTGGAGAAGTAGTAATAGTAGCTACCATTGTAGTAGTATTAGTAGTAGCAATAGTCGTAATTAACAATAGTAGTAGTAGTGGTAGTGGGTGTAGCAATTGTAGTTGTATGCAATATTAGAAGTAGCAACAATAGAATTAGTAGTAATAGTAGTAATAGTTTTTGTTGTTGTAGCAATAGTAGTAGTAGCAATTATAATAGTAGTTTTAGTAGTAGAAGTAATAGGAGTAGGAGGAGAATTAGTGGTAGTTGTGGGAGTAGTAGTGGTAGTAGTTATAGTAGAAGTAGTAGTAGAAGTGGTAGTAGTAGTAGCAGCTGTAGTTGGACTCTTATTAGTAGTGGGAGTAGTGTTGTAGTAGTAGAAGAAGTAGTGGTAGCAATAGTAGTAGTTGTTGTTGTAGTAATAGGAAAAGTAGTAGTAGTGGTTGTTGTGGTAGTAGTAGTGGTAGTAGAAGTATTAGTCGAAGTAGTAGTAGTAGTTGTTGTAACAATTGTATTAGTAGTAATAATAGTAAAAGTTCGAGAAGAAGTAGTAGTACTAGTAGAAGTAGTGGTGGTAGTAGTACAAGCAACGGTACTAGTAGTAGTAGAAGTTGTTGTCGTAGTAGTACTAGAAGTAGCAGCAAAAATAGTAGTAGTAGTCGAAGTAGTAATAGTAGCAGTGGTAGTTATAGTGGTGGTGGTAGTAGTAGTATTAGCAGTAATCATAGTAGTAGTTATTGTAGGAGTAGTATTAGTACTAATAGGACTGTTAGGAGTGGTGGTAGTTGTGGTAGTAGTAGGCGTAGGAGTAGTAGTTGTTGTAGTAGTAGTAGTACCCATAGTAGTAGTAGTTGTTGTAGTATTAGTCATAGTTGTAGTAGTAGTGGTAGTCATAACAATAGTAGTAGCAGGAATAATAGTAGTAGAAGTTGTTGTACAAGTGTAGGGAAAGAAGAAGAAGTAGTTGGAGTAGTAGTAGTAGTAGTAGGAGGAGGAGGAGGAGGAGTTGTAGTAGGAATAGGTGTAGGAGGAGGAGTAGTAGTCGGAGTAGTAGTAGTAGTAGTAGTAGTAGTAGTAGTAGTAGTAGTAGAACTAGTACTAGTAGCTGTAGTTGTAGTAGTAGTAGTAGTAGTAGCAGTAATAACAGTAGAAGTAGTAGTAGGAGTATTAGTAGTAGTTATGAGAGTAGTAGTTGTGGTAGTAGTAGTAGCAGTTGTAGTAGTAGAAGTAGTAGTGGTGGTAGTTGCCATGGGAGTAGTGGTGGTTGTAGCAGTAGCAGCAGTAGTAGTCATAGTTGTAATAGTAGTAGGAGTAGAAGCAAGAGTAGTTGTCATTGTAGTTATCATTGTAGTAGTAGTATTATGACTAGTAGAAGTAGCAATAGCAGCAGTTGTAGTAGTAATAGTGCCAGTAGTAGGAGGAGTAGGAGTAGTAGTAGTTGTTATTGTTGTTGTTATTGTCATTGTAGTAGGAGTAGAAGTAGTAGGAGTAGTAGAAGTAATAGTAGTAATAGTAGTAGTAGTAGCAGTGGTAGTAGTAGTTGTTGTGGTAGTAATAGTAGTAGTGGTAGTTGTTGTTGTTGTTGTTGTAAGAGCTGTAGTTGTAGTTGTAGTTGTTGTAGTTGTTGTAGTAGCAGAAGTAGTTGAGGTAGTAGTGGTAGTAGTTGTAGTAGATGTAGTAGTAGGAGTAGTAGTTAGAGTAGGAGTTGGAGTAGGAGTAATCACGGTAGTAGTAATTGTTGGACTAGTAGTAGCAATAGTAGTTGTAGCAGCAGCTGCCATACTGGTAACAGTATTAGTAGTAGTGGTTGTTGTTGTTATAGAAGTAGTAGTAGTAGTAGTAGTAGTAGTAGTTATAGCAATTGAAGTAGTAGCAACAATGCTTCTAGGTGTAGTAAGTGTTGTTGTAGTAGTAGTAGTAATAATAATAACAGTAGTATTATTTATTGCTATAGTAGTAGACTGGATGTAGTAAATGTAGTAGTAGTAGTTGTTGTTGTTATAGTAGCAATAGTAGTAGTAGGAGTAGTAGTACTAGCATTAGCAGTAGTAGTAGTAGCAGCAGTAGTAGTAGTGGTATTAGTAGTAGTAATAGTAGTTGTCACAATATATGTAGCAGTAGGAGTTGTAGTAGTAGTAGTAGCAGTAGTTGTAGCAATAAAAGTAGTAATAGCTATAGTTGTAGTTGTTGTAATAGTGCAGAACTAATGGGAATAGTAGTAGTACTAGTAGCTGCAACAGAAGTAGTGTTGTAGTTGAAGTAGTAGTAGTAGTTGTTGTTGTTGTAGTAGTAGTAGGAGTAGGATGAGTAGTAGGAGTTGGCGTTGGAGTAGGAGTAGTAGTACTATTAGTAGTAGTAATAATAGTTGTAGTAGTAGTAGTAATAGTTGTTGTTGTTGTTGTTGTTGTTGTTGTTGTAGCAGCAACTGCATCAGCAGTAGCACTAGTAGTAGTGGTGGTAGGTGTAGTAGTATTAGTTGTTGTTGTTGTCGTTGTAGTAGTAGTAGTAGTAGTAGTAGTAGTGGTAGTAGTAAAATTAGTAGTAGTGGTGGTAGTAAAATTAGTAACAATAGTAATAATGGTGGTGGTGGTGGTGGTAGTAGTAGTGTAGTAGTAGTAGCAGCAGTAGCAGCAGCAGTAGTAGTAGCAGAAGGAGTTGTAGAATTAGTAGCATTATTAGTTGTATTAGTAGTAGTTGTAGTAGTACTAGTAGTGGGAGTAGTTGTAGTAGAACTAGTAATATTAGTGGGTGTAATGGTAGTAGTAGTTGTAATACTAGTAGTAGTAATAGTAGAAGAAGAAGAAGAAGAAGTAGTAGAAGTAGTAGTATTAGTAGTCGTGCTAGCCGTCACAACAGTGGCAGTAGGAGTAGTAGTAGGAGTTGTAATAGTAGTAGTAGTGGTAGTAGCAATAGTATTAGTAGTAGTGGAACTAGTAGCAGCAACAGTAGTAGTAATAACAGCAGTAGCAGTAGCAACGGCAATGGTAGTAACTGAAGTAGTAATAGTAGAAGTAGTAGTTGTGACAGTAGCAATAGAAGTAGTACTAGCTATAGTAGTAGTAGTTGTTCTAGTAGCTGCAGTAGTAATGGGAGTAGTAGTAGTACTAGTAACAATAGTACAAGTAGTGTTGTAGCAGAAGTGGTAGTTGCAGTAGTTGTAGTTGTAATTATTGTAGTAGTGATAGTAGCTATAGTAATAGCACTAGTAGTAATAGCAATAGTAGTTATTGTAGCAATGGTAGTAGGTGTAGTTGTTGTTATTGTTGTTGTTGTTGTGGTTGTAGTAAAAGTAGTAGCAGTAGAAATAGCGATAGCAGTAGTTGTTGTTGTAGTGGTTGTAGTAAAAGTAGTAGCAGTAGCAATAGCGATAGCAACAGTAGCAGTAGTAGTGGTAGCGGAAGGGGTTGTAGTAGTAGAAGTAGTCATCGTATTTGTAGTATTGGTAGTAGTAGTGGTAGCAATAGTAGTAGTAGTGCTAGTAGTACAAGTAGTGGTAGTTATAGTAGTAGTAGTAGTAGTAGTAGCAATAGCAGAACTTGTAGTAGTAGCAGTAGTAGAGTTGTAGGAGTAGTAGTGGCAATAATTTTAGTAGAAGTAGCAGCCGTAGTTGTAGTAGTAGTAGTTGTAGTAAAAATAGTAGTCGTAGCCATAGTCGTAGTAGTAGTAGTGGTAATAATAGTAGTAGTAGTATTAGTATTAGTAATAGTAGCAGCAGCAGTAGTAGTAGCAGTAGTAGCAGAAGTAATAGTGGTAGTCATAGTAGTAGTAGCAACAGTAGTAGCAGAAGTAATAGTGGTAGTCATAGTAGTAGTAGCAACAGTAGTAGTAGTAGTAATTGTTGTTGTTGTTGGTTGTGTTGTGGTAGTAGTAGTAGTTGTAGTTGTTGTGGTAGTAGTAATAGCAGCAGTTGTAGTTGTAGTAGTAGCATTAGTGGTAGTCGTAGTTGTAGTAGAAGTAGTAGTAATAGTTGTAGTAGTACTAGAAGGAGTAGTAGTAGCAAAAGTAGTAATAGGAAGAGCAGAAGTAGTATGAGTAGTTGTTGTTGTAGTAGTACTAGTTGTAGCAATAGTAGAAGTTAGCAATAGTAGTAGTTGTGGTCGAAGTAGCAATAGTTCTAGTTTGTAATATTAGCCGCAGTAGCAGTAGAATTAGTAGTAATAGTAGTAGTAGTAGTAGTAGTTGTTGTAGTTTAGTAGCAGTAGTAGTAGCAGTAGTAGTAGTAATTATGGTAGTAGTATTAGTAGTAGTATTTGTTGTAGTTGGACTCATATTAGTAGTGGGAGTAGTGGTAGGAGTAGTAGTAGTAGTAGTAATAGAAATAGTAGCAGTTTTAGTAATAGTAGATGTAGTACTAGAAGTTGTGGTAGTTGTGGTGGTAGTTGTGGTAGTAGAAGTTGTAGTATAAGTGGTAGTAGTAGTAGTAGGAGTAGTAGTAGTAGTAATAATAGTAAAAGTTGCAGAAGAAGTAGTAGTAGTACTAGGAGCGGTGGTAGTAGTAGTAGTAGTAGTAGTAATAGTATTAGTAGTAATAGTTGTTGCAGTAGTAGTAATATTTGTACTAGTAGTAGTAATACTAGTAGTCGTAGTGTTAGCAGTAGAAGTAGTAGTAGTACTACTAGTAGTAGTAGAAAAAGTAGTAGTAGTTGTTGTAGAGTAGTGCAAGGAGTAGTAGTAATGTTAGTAGTAAAAGTAGTAGAAGACATAGTAGTTGTAGTTATTGTAGCAGTAGTTGTTGTAATAGCAGTAGTAGCTATAGCAGCACTAGTAGTAGTAGGATAATTAATAGTAGTAGTAAAAGATGTAGAAGCAACAACAACAGTAGTAGTAGTGATAGTAATAGTTGTTGTTGTTGTAGAAATAGTAGTAGTAGTATCATAAACAGTAGTAGTAGTGGGAGCAACAATAGTAGTAGTTGTAGCAGTATCAGTAGCAATTGTAATAGTAGTAGTAGTAGTCACAGTATTAATTGTAGTAGCAGAAGTAGTAGCAATAGCAATCGTTGTGGTGGTGGTAGTAGTAGTAATAGTAGCAGATGTAGTAGTCATAGTCGTAGTAGTTGTAGTGGTAGTAGTTATCATAGTCGTTGTAGTAGCAGTAGCAACGTTAGTAGTAGTAGCGGAACCAGTAGTAGGAGCAATAGTAGTACTAGTAGTAACAGTAGCAGTAGTACTAGTAGTAGTAGAAGAAAAAGAAGAAGATGAAGTAGTAGTAGTAGTCGTAGTAGTAGCTCCAGTAGAAGTATTGGTGGTGGTGGTAGTAGTAGTTATTGTAGTAATAGAAGTAATAGTGGTAGTGGTGGTAGCAGTAGTAGTACTAGTTATTGTCGTAATAGAAGTAATAGTGGTAGTGGTGGTGGTAGTAGTAATAGTAGTAGTAGGAGTAGCAGCAGCAATAGGAGTAGTAGTAGGAGTAGTAGTAGGAGTTGCAGTAGAGGTAGTAGCAGTAGTAGCAGATAGTTGTTGTAGCAGCAGTAGTAGATGTAGTAGTAGAAGTAGTAGTAGTAGTAGCAATAGTAATAAGTAGTAGTAGTTGTTGTTGTAATAGTAGTAGAAGTAGTAATTGTAGTAGAAGTAGTAGTAGTAGTTGTTGTTGTAATAGTAGTTGTAGGTAGTAGTTGTGTTAGTAGTAGTTGTAGTTGTAGTAGTAGTAGCAAAAATAGTACTACTAACAGTGGTAGTGGAAGTAGAAGTTGTACTACTAGTAGCAGCAGTAGGAGTGGTAGTACTAGTAATAGCTATAGCAGTACTAGCAGTAGTAGCAGTAGCAGTACTAGTAGCAATTGTTGTAAGCGCTGCAACAATAGTACTCGAAGTAGTAGTTGCAACAGTTGGGGTAGTTGTAGTTCTAGTAAAACTAGTATTAGCAGCAATCGCAGTAGCAGTAGTAGTTTTGTAGTGGTAGTAGTTGTCACCATAGTAGTAGTAGTAGTAGTAGTAGTCGTTGCTGCAATGGTTGTAGCAGTAGTGGAAGTAGTAGTTCTAGCAACATTAGTAGGAGTAATAGTAGTAGTAGCATTGGTTGTAGTTGTAGTTGTTTTAGCAGCAAAATCGAGAGTAGCAGTAGTAGTAGTTGTTGTAGTTGTAGTACTAGTAATAATAGTAGCAATAGAAGTAGTAATAGTCGCAATCATAGTAGTGGTAGCAGAAGCAGTAGTAGTAGTGGTGGTAGTAGCAATAGATGTAGTTGTTGTAGCAGCAGTAGTAGTAGTGGTAATAGGAGCAGTAGAAGTAGCAATACTAGTAGTGGAAGTAGTAGTAATAGGAACATAAGTAGTTGTACCAGTAGCAGTAGCAGTAGTAGTAGCAGCAACATTAGTAGTAGTAGTTGAATTAGTAGTAGTAGCCGTCGTAGTAGCCGTAGCAGCAACAGTAGTAGTAGTAGCGGTAGTAGTTGCAGTTGTTATAGCAGTATTAGTAGCAGCAGTAGTAACAGTACTAGCATTAGCAGAAGCTGTAGAAGTTGAACGCTAGTAGCAACAGTAGCATTATGAGTAGAACAAGTAGTAGTTGAAGTAGTTGTAGCAGTTGTAGTAGTTGTAGTAGCAGTTGTAGTAGATGTTGTTTTGTTGCTGTAACAGCAGTAGTATAGGAAGTTGTAGTAGTAGTAGTAGAACTAGTAGTATTAATAGCCACTGTAGCAATAGCAGTATTAGCATTAGTAGTAGCAGTAGTAGTACCAGTAGTAGTAATAGTAGTGATGGTGGTGGTGGTAGTAGTAGGAGTAGTAGTAGCTGTTGTAGAAGCAGCAACATTAGCGGTAGCATTAGCAGTAGTTGTTGTAGTAGTAGTAGCAATAGTAGCAGTAGTTGCAGTAACAGCAACAACAACAATAGTGGTAGTAGTAGTAGTGACAATAGTAGCGGTAGTTGGAGTCATAGTACTAGCAATAATAATAGTAGCAACAGCAGTCATATTAGTAATAGTAGTAGTAGTCGTAGTAGCCGTAGTAGCAGAAGTTGCGGTAGTAGCAGCTGTAGTAGTAGTTGTAGTCGTAGTGGTTGTAGCAAAAGTAGTAGCAATAGTTCTAGTAGAAGTTACTACTAGTGCTACACCTACTACTACTGCTACAACTAAGCCTATTACTACTACTATTACTCCTATTATCACAACTGTCGCCGCTATTACTACTACTACTAGTACTACAACTCTTTCTACTACCACTACCATGACTACCACTACTACTACTACTAACAATAATAATAATGATACTACTATTACTATTACAACTACTACTGCTGCTACTACAACTGTTACTCCTACAGCTACTGCTATTCCTTCCACAACTGCCACTACCAATACTAGAACTACTACACCTACTACAGCTATTACAACTAGTACTGCTAACCCTACTACTTCTATTGCTGTTGCTGCTGCTGCTACGGCTACTTCTATTACCAGTACAATTGCTAATACTACTCCTCCTCCTCCTACTAGTACTACTACTACCCCTAATACTACAACAATAACTACTACTCCTACTACTACAACTTCTCTAACTACTACTACTACTAAACTTGCTACTCCCACCCCCAATACTAATACTACTACTCCTCCTCGTCCTACTACTTCTATTTCTACTACAACACCTACTACTACTGCCCCTACTCCAACTATGACTACTATTACTACTCCTAGTCCAACTCCTCTAACAACTATAGCTACTAGTACTACTACTCTTCAACTAATCCTACTTGTACAGCAACTCCTACTACTCCAACTCGTACTCCTACTAATGCAAGTACTATAACAATAACCACTCCTACTTCCACTCCTACTACTTATATTGCTACTACTGCTGCTGCTGCTACCACAATAATAACAATGATGACTAGTACTACTATTACTACTACTACTCCCACTACTACTACTACTACTACAACTACTACCACGACTACTAATACTACTCCTTATAGTACAATTGTGACTATTACTACCACTACTACTAGTACAACTAGTACTAATACTACACTACTACTACCACCACCACCACTACTACTAATACTACTAATACTAACTCTCATACTACTTCTACAACAACAGTAATAACTACTACTACTACTATTACTACTACTATAAACAAAACTACGACTTCTACGACTTCTATTACTACTACTACTCCTACAACAACTACTACTATGAATACAACTACAACTATTACTATAACTCCCACTACTACTACTGCCCCTACTCTAACTACTATTACACCTATTACTACAATTCCTACTCCTCCAAGAACTACAACTACTATTAGTACTACTACTGCTACTACTAACACTACTACTACAACAACAATAACAATTACAACTACTACTGCTACTACTAGCACTACTACTACTTCAACAACAACAATTACAACTACTATTGCTACTACTACCATGATTTCTACTACTACTACTACTATAACAACTTCTACTAATACTATTACTACTACCACTATTGCTGCTGTAGCTGCTCCTACCACTACTACTATTGCTGTTGTTGTTGCTACTACTACTACTACTACAACTACCACTACTACTATTGCTACTACTACTACAACTACTTCCACTACTAGTATAATTGCTACTACTACAACTCCTACTACTTGTACTACTACTTCTAACACTAACACAACTATTACAACTGCTACTACTATGATGACTACTACTAGTACTTCTACTCCTACTGCTACAACAACAACTACTACTAGTACTAGTACTACTACTTCTACTACTAGATCAATTGCTGCTATGAGTACTACTACTACTACTACTATGACAACAACTACTACTACAGCTACTGCTACTAATACTACTACTAATACAACTACTAGTACTACTAGTACTACTACTACTTCTACTACTAGATCAATTGCTGCTGATGCTACTACTGCTGCTACTACTATTATGACAACAACTTACTACTATAGCTACTGCTACTAATACTACTACTAATACAACTACCACAACTACAACTACCCCTATTATTAGAACTACTACTACAACAATTGCTAATATGCTACTACTACTACTACTAATAATACTACTATTACTACTGCTATTACTACTGGCTACGGCGATTGCTTGCTGTGCTACTATTACTATACTATTACTACTACTAGTACTGCTAATACTACTATTACTACTATTACTCCCACTAATACTGTTACTACTAGTTCTACTCCTAATACTACCACTACCCCAAGAATAACCCCAACTCCAACACACCTACTACGACTACTACCGCTACCATTGATCGTATTATAACACTACTACTTCGGTGCCAACAACTATTGCTGCTACTGCTGTTACTACTACTATTACTACTATTACTACAACAACATCTACTACTACTAATACTACTACTGCTACTGCTACTACTACTACTACCACTAATATTACTATTACTTCAACTACTACTACTTCGATTGCAACTTCAACTACTAGTATTCCTACTCCTACTCAAACTCCTACAACAACAACAACAACAACAACAACTACTACTACTACTACTACTACTACTACTACTACTACTACAACAACAACTACAACTACTACTACTACTACTACTACTACTACTACTTCCAGTACAACTATTGTTACTGCTGCTACTATAGTTCTACTAAACTACACCTTACACCCAACGCCGACTACTACTACCATTACTATGACAACTACTACTGTGCCTACACCCTCTCCTACTACAACAACTACTACTACACCTTCTCCAACTCCTACTCCTACTACTACTACTACTACTACTACTACTACTATTACTACTACCACTACTACTGCTACCACTACTCCAATAACTAAAACTGCTACTACTAGTCCTAGTACAACTCCTATCCCAACTTCTTCTACTACTACAACACCTACTACTACTCCTACTACAATAGCTCCTCCTCCTCCTCCTACTACTACTACTACTACTACTACTACTACAACTACTACTACTACCACGACTACTACTGCAACAACAACTAATAATAATAATAATAATAATACTATTACTACTAGTACTCCCACTGCTACAACTACAACAACAACTACTACTATAGCTTCTGCAATTCCTAATACAACTACCACTGCCAATACTACAACTACTACACCTACTACTACTATTGCTAATGCTACTACTACTGCTACTACTACTGCTACTGTTGCTAATGCTGCTACTGCTAATTATACTACCAGTATAACTACTACTACTACTCCTCCTACTACTACTGGTACTACTACTGCTTATAAGAACACCACTACTGCCACCCCTAATACTACTATTGCTACTACCACCACCACCACCCCTACTCCTACAACGCCTCCTACTCCAACTACTACTCCTACTACTAGTACTACTACTCTCCCTACTCCTACTCCCACTACTGCTACTACTACTACTACTACTACTCCTCCTCCTCCTACTTTTGCTACTCAAACTCCTCCTACTACTATTACCCCTAATCCAACTACTACTACTCCTATTACTACTCCTAGTCCAACTCCTCCAACAACTATAGCTAGTAGCTGCATTAGTAGCAGTAGTAGCTGGGGTAGCATTAGTAGTTATTGTTGTAGAAATAGCAGTAGTAGCGATTGATATAGTAGTTGTTGTATTTGAAGTAGTAGTAGTAGCAGTATTGGTAGTAGTATTAGTAGTAGCAGCAGAAGTAGGAGTAGTAGTAGTAGCAGTGGTAGTAGTAGGAGTTGCAGCAGTAGCTATAGTAGTAGCAGGGGTCGTAGTAGTAGTAGTAGTGGTGAAGGTCATAGTTGTAGTAGTAGTCGCAATGGTAGTTATAGATGTAGTAGGCGTTGTAGTAGTAGTAGTAGCAACAACAGTAGTAGTTGTAGTAGTAGGAATATTAGTGTTGTAGGAGAAGGACTAATAGTAGTAGTAGTAGTAGTAGTAGTAGTAGTAGTAGTAGTAGTAGCTCTGGTAGTTGTATTAGTCATAATAGTAGTAGTAGAAATAGTATGAGTGGTAGTAGTGGTGGTGGTGGTGGTGGTAGTAGTAGTAGTCCTAATCATAGTAGTTATTGTTCCAAAAGTAGTAGTAGTGGTACTAGAAATCAAAGAAGTAGTAGTAGTAGTAGGAGTTCTATTAGTACTAGTAGTAATAGTACTGCTTATAGTAGTAGGAATAGTAGAAGTAGTAGATGTACTTGTAGTACGAGTTGAAGAAATAGTGGCTGAAGTAGTAGTTATAATACTAGTTGACATAGCAATGACAGTAGTCAGAGAAGCAGTAGAAGTAGCAGTAGTAGTTGTAGTAGTAGCAATAGTAGAAATAGGAAAAGAAGTAGCCGCAGAATAAGTAGGAGTAGTAGTAGTAGCTATTGTAGTAGGAGTATCAGTAGTAGCAGCTGGGGTTATGGGGGAAATGGTAGTAGGAGTAGTAGTAGGAGGAGGGCAAGGACAAGAAGTTGCATCAGATGTAGTAGTAGTACTATTAGTAGTAGCAATAGCAGAAGTAGTAGTAGTAGTAGTAGCTATAGCAAAAGCTACAGCAGCAGCAGTAGTAGTCGAAGTGGTGTTAGAAATAGTAGTCGTAGTAGTGGTAGTAGTAGTGATCATAGTAGTAGGGGTGGTGGTGGTAGTAGTAGTAGTAGTTGTTGTTGTAGTAGTATTAGTATTAGTAGTAGTAGCAGTAGTAGTAGTAGCAGCAACAGTAGTAGCAGAAGTAGTTACATGTGGTAGTAGTAGCAGCAGTAGTAGCAGTAATAGGAGAAGTGGTAGTCGTAGTTGTTGTCGTTGCAATTATAGCAGTCATAGCAGCTACAGTAGTAGTAGTAGCAATAGCAGTTATAAAAGCTGAAGTAGTAATAGTGACGGTGGTAGCCACAATTTTAGTAGCAGTAGTGGTAGCAACAATAACAGCAGTAGTAGTATTAGTAGCAATAGTTGTAGTAGTAGTCATCCTAGTAGTTGTAGTAGTAATAGTAATAGTAGTAGGAGTAATAGTAGTAGCAGTAGTAGTCACAGTAGCTATAGTAGCAATAGTAGAAGTAGTAGAAGTAGTGGTAGTAGCAGTAGCAGAAGTAGCAATAGAAGTTGTAGTAGTAGTAATAGCAACAGTTATAGTCATTGTTGTAGCTGTAGTAGTTATAGTCATCGTAGTAGTTGTAGTAGCGAAAGCCACAGTAGAGTAGTAGTAGGAGGAGCAGCAGCAGTAGTAATAGTAGTAGTTACAATAGAAGTAGCAGCAACATTACTTGTGCCAATAGTAGCGAAGTATTAGTAGTAGAAGTAGTCACAGTAGTTATTGTAGTTATAAAAGTAGTAGTAGTAGCACTAGCAGCAAAAGTTGTAGTAGGAGTAGCAGTAGTAGTAGCAGTAGTAGCAGTAGTAGTCATAGTAGTATTAGTAGTAGCAGTAGTAGAAGAAGTAGCAGTAGTAGTCGCAGAAGTACTAGGAGTAGTAGTAGTGGTAGAACTAGCTGTAGTAGTAGTAGTAGTTGTTGTTGTTGTAGTAGCATTAGTAGTAGCAATTGTAGTAGTCCTGTTAGTAATAGTACTTGAATTAGTAGTAGTAGTAGTATTTGTAGTAGTGGTATTAGTAGAAGTAGGAGGAGTAGTAGTGGTAATTGTGGTAGTTGTAGTAGGAGTAGTAGCACAAGTAACAGTAGTAGTAGTTGTTGCAATAGTGGTAGTAGTAGTAGAAGTAGTAGCAAAAGTGGTATTAGTAGTAGTGGTTGTAGTAAAAGTAGTAGCAGCAATAGTTGTAGTAGTAGGAGGAGTAGTAGTTGTAGTACCAGTTGTGTTAGAAGTAATAATAATATTCGTACCAATAGTATTAGTCATAGTAGTATTAGTTGGAGAAGTTGTAGTAGGAGTATCTATTATATTAGTAGAAACTGAAGTAGCAGTAGTCACAGTAGTAGTAGGAGTATCATTAGTAAAAATAATAGTAGTTGTAGTAGTAGCAGCAGTAGGAGTATTAGTAGCAATAGTTGCCCTAGTAGTAGTAGGAGGAGGAGGAGGAGGTGGAGGAGGAGCAGTAGCAGTAGTATTAGCATTAGTACTAGGAGTAGTAGTACTAGTATTAGGAGTAGCAATTGTAGTAGTAGTATTTGCATAAGTAGCAATAGTTGTAGTTTTAGCAGTATTAGAAGTAGTGGTAGTGGTTGTAATAGTAGTAGAAATAGTAGGAGTTGCAGTAGTTATAGTAGGTGGAGAAGTCACAGGAGTAGTAGTAGTAGCAGCAACAACAACCACATTGGTGGTAGTAGTAGTAGTATTAGTATTGGTAGATAAACTAGTAGTAGCAGAAATGGTTGTTGTAATAGTAGTAGTCATAGTAATAGTAGTACTATTTGTAGTTGTTGTTGTAGTGGCAGCAGTAATTGGCATAGTAGTAGTAGTTGTTGTAGTAGTAGTAGTTGTAGTAGTTGTTGTAGCAACGATAATAAAAGTAGTAGCAATAGTAGCGATAGTAGTATTAGTAGTAGCCGTAGTTTTAGCAGTTGGGGTAGTGGTAGTAGAAGTTGTAGCAGTCATAACAGCAGTAGTAACAGCAGTAGCAATCATAGTAGAAGTTGCAGTAGTAGAAGTAGTACTTGTAGTAGAAGTAGTAGTAATAGTAACGGTAGTAGTAGAAGTAGCAATAGTTGTAGAAGCACTAGCAGTAGCAGTTGCAGTAGTCATAGGAGTCGTAGTACTAGCAATAACATCAGTTGCAATAGTTGTAATAGTAGCATTAGTAGCAGCAGAAGCAGTAGGAGTAGTAGTTGTTGTTGTTATTTTTGTGTCAGCATTAGTAGCCATAGTAGTAGTAGTAGAAGAAGTAGTGGTAGTAGTGGTAGTAGTAGGAGCTGTAGTAGTTGCTGTAGTAGTAGTAATGGTAGTAATATTAGTAGTAGCATAAGTAGTAGCAGCATCAATAGTTTTAGTAGGAGTAGTGGTTGTACTAGCAGTAGTAGTAGTTGGATTAGCAATTGTAGTAGGAGAAGTAGTAGTAGTAGCAGCAGAACTAATAGTAGTAGCAGTGGTAATATCAATAGGAGCGGCCACAATAATTACGGTAGTAGCAGTAATAATAGTAGAAGTTATTATCGTAGCAGTAGTTTTAGTACTACCAGCAATAGTAGTAGCAGTAGTAACGATAGCAGGAGCAATAGTACTAGCGTAGTAGTAGTAGCAGTAGTAGTTGTTGTTGTAGAAGTCGTAGTAGTAGTATCGTTAGTCATTGTAGTAGCAGCAGTAGTTGCAATAGTAGTACAAGAAGTAGTAGGATAAGGAGTAGTAGTATAATATGTAGTAGTTGTAGTATTTCTAGTAGTAGAAGTAGGAGAAGTAGAAGAACTAGTGACAATAGTTGTAATGGTAGTATTAGTAGTAAGAGTAGTAGTAGTGGTCGTGTAGTAGTAGTAGTAATAATAGGTGTAGTGGTAGTAGTAGCGGAAGGACTAGTAGTAGTAATAGCAGTACTAGTATTCGTAGTTGTTATTGTAGTAGTAGTTATACTAAGAGTTGGAGTTGTAGTATGAATTGGTGTAGGAAATGGAGTAGTAGTAGGTGTTGCATTAGGAGTGGTAATAGTCGTAGTAGTTGTAGTATCAGTAGTAGCAGCAATTGTAGTGGTAGTTTTTGTGGTAGACGCAACAACAGTCATAGTAGTAGTAGTAGCAACAGTGGTGGTTGTAGATGTCGTGGGAGTCATAGTAGTAGTACAAGCAGTAGCAATAGTAGCAGTAGTCGCAATAGTAGTATTAGTGTCGGTAGTACTATTAGTAGCACAGTAGTAGTAGTAGGAGGAGAAGCAAATGAAGTAGTTGTAGTAGTAGTAGTAGTGGTAGTAGTAATAGCAGCTATAGTAGAAATTGTAGTAGCTGTAGTAGTCATAGTAGCAGTCATAGTAGTAGCAGTAGTAGCCACCGTGGTAGTAGTAGCCGTTGTAGCTAATGTAGCAGATGTAGTAGCAGCAACAATAGTAGGAGAAGTAGTCATAGAAATAGTAGTAGTTGTTGTTGTAATAGTAGTAATAGTGGCAATACTAGTTGTAACAGTAGTAGTCGCAACTGTAGTAGTAGCCGAAGGAGTAGCAGTGGTAACATTTGTTTGAGGAGTTGTAGTTGTTGCAAAAATTGTAGCAGTATTAGTAGTAGTATTTAGTAACTCTAGTAGTTGTAGCAACAGTGGTAGTACGAGCAGTAGTAGTTGTAATTGTTTCAGCAGTAGTAGTAGTGGCCACAACAGTAGTTGTAGTAGTCTAGAACTAGCAATAATAGTAGTAGTAACTGTAGTAGTAGCCGTAGCAGTAGTGATAGTTGTTGTAATAGTCTTAGCAGTAATTGCGATAGTAATAGCAGAAGTAGTAGTAGGGGAAGCAATATTAGTTGCATTTGTAGTAGTAGTAGTTGGAGTGATAGTTGTAGGAGCAGTGGTAGTAGTAGTTGCAGTGGTAGTAGGATTAGTAGTAGTAGTAGTACAAGTAGCAGTTGTAGCAGTTGCACTTCTAGCAGTAGCAGTAGCAATAGTACAAGTAGTAGTAGCAGTAGTTCCCATTGTAGTACTTGTAGTATTAGGAGTAGAAGTAATAGTAGCAGCAGAAGTAATCGAAGTAGTAGTAGTAGTAGTAGTACTAGCCGCAGTAGTAGTAGTAGTAGTACTAGTAGTAGCAGTAATAGTGGTAGTCATAGTAATAGAAGTGGTAGTAGCAATAGCTATAGTAGTAGTAATAGTGGTAGCCATAGTAATAGAAGTGGTAGTAGTAGTAGCTGTAGTAGTAGTCATAGTAGTAGCAGGAGTAAAAGTAGTAGTAGAGGTAGTAGTAGTAGTAGTAGTAGTAGTAGCAATAGCAGTAGTTGTAGTAGTAGTAATAGTATAAGAAGTAGTAGGAGTAGGAGAAGTAGTAGTTGTTATTATTGTAGGAGAAGTGGTAGTAGTAGTAGTAGTAGTAAAAGTCATAGTAGTAGCAGTAGTAGATATAGTAGTAGTACTAGTAGTAGCAGTAGTTGTAAAAGTAGTTGTAGTAGTAGTACTAGTGGTTGTAGGAGTAGTAAAAGCATTAGTAGAAGCAGTAGTAGTAATAGTAGTAGTAGTATAAGCAATATTTCAGCAGTGGTAGTAGTATTATTAATTGTATTAGCAATAGCAATAGTAGCAGTAGCAGCACTAGTAGCAACAACAGCAGTAGTAGTAGTCAACTGAGTAACAGTGTAGTAGCAGTAGCATGAGTAGTAGTTGTAGGAGAAATAGTAGTAGTATTAGTGGCAACGACAACAAGAACAACATTAGTAGTAGTAGTAGTAGTAGCAGCAGTAGTAATAGTACTAGTGGTAATAGGAGTAGCAATAGTAATATTAGTAGTGCAATTGTAGTAGTACTAGTAGTAGTTATTGTCGTGGTAGTAGTAGTTGCAATAGCAATAATTGTATTAGTAGTGGTAGTAGTATTAATAATAGTAATAGTAGCAGTAGTAGTAGTGGTAGTAGTAGAAGTAGTTGTATTAGTGGTGGTAGTAGTAGTTGTAGTAGTAGTGGTAGTAGTAGTAGTGGTAGGAGGAGGAGTAGTAGGAGTAGCAGTAGCTGTAGTTGAATCAATAGAAGTAGCCAAAATAGTGGGAGTAGGAGTAGGAGGAGGAGGAGGAGGAGGAGTAGTAGTAGCGATAGTAGTAGTAGTAGTAGTAGTATTAGCAGTTGTAGTAGTAGTAACAGTAGGAATAGGAGTAGTAGTTGTAGTAGTAGTAGTCATCGTCAGAGTAGCAGCAATAGCAGTAGTAGTTGTAATGGTAGTAGAAATAGTAGTAGTAGTAGTTGTTATTGCAGTAATACTAGCAAAAGTGGTCGTATTTCTAGCAATAGTTTTAGTAGTAGTCATAATAGTAGTAGTAGTAGTGGTAGTAGTGGTAGTAGTATTATTAACTATAGTAGTTTTTGTTTTTATTGCCATTGTTGCACTACTAGTAGTAGAAGGAGAAGAAGTAGTAGTAGTAATAGAATTAGTGGTTGAAGTAGTGCTAGCAATAGTAGTATTAGTAGTAATTGTAGTTATTGTAGGAGGAGTAGCAACAGTAGCAGCAGCTGTAGTTGTAGTATTAAAATAGTATTATTTGTAGTAGTAGTAGAAGTAGTGGTAGTAGTGGTAGTAGTAGTAGTTGAACTAGTAATAGTATTAGTCGTAGTAGTAGTAGCAGTGATACTAATAGCAACAACATTGCTACTAGTAGTAGTTGTAATAGTAACAGTATGAGTAGCAACTATAATAGTAGTCGTAGTAGTAGTAGTAGTAGAAGTTGCAGTAGTAGTAGCAGTAGGACGAGGAGGAGGACCAGTTGTAGTAATAGTGGTAGTAGTAGTCATAGTAGTAGTAGTAATAGGAGTAGGAGTAGTAGTAGTAGTAGTCATAGTAGTAGCAGCTGTAGTAGTGGTAATAGTAGCGGTAGTAAAAGTAGTAGCAGTAGTTGTCATCGTAGTAGTAGTAGCGATAATAGTGGTAGTTAGCCGAAGTTGTGGTAGCATTAGTAGTAGTAGCAGTCGTAGAAACAATAGTAGTAGCAGTTAAAAAACAGCAGCAGTAGTAGCAGTAGTTGTTTTCCAGGTAGCAGTAGTAGGAGAAGTAGTAGTAGTTGTAGTATTTGCAATAGCTCTACCAAAGGTAGTAGCAATAGTAGTTGTAGTAGTAGCAGTACTAGTAGAAGTAGTAGTAGTAGTGGTAGTAGTAGCAGTAGTACCAATAGTATTAATAGTAATAGTAGTAGCAGATGTTGCGCTAACAGTAGTAGTAGTAGTAGTTGGAGTAATTGTACTATTCGTAGTAGCAATAGTAGTTGTTGATGTTGAAGTTGTATAAGTATTAGTCAGAGTAGTAGTAGCAGCTGTAGTAGTAGGAGAAGTAATAGTAGCAGTAGTAGCAGCAGCTCTAATAGTAGTTGTTATAGTAGTAGCACTAGTAGCATTAGTAGCAGTGACAGCATTAATAGTAGTTGTAGAAGTAGTTGCACTTGTACTAGTAACAGTAGTAAAAGTAGTAGTAGTAATAATAGCAGCAGTAGTAGCAGTAATAGTAGTAATAGTAGTAGTAGTAGTAGTAGTAGTAGTAATACTAATAGTAGTAGTATTGGCAGCAGCTGCAGCAATGGTAGTAGATGTAGTTGGAGTAGTAGTACCATTAGTAGTAGCAGCAGCAGTTGTTGTTGTTGTAGTAGCATCAATAGTCATAGTAGTAGTATTATTAGCTATAGTAGTTGTAGAAGTAGTAGCGGCAGTAGCTACAACAGCTGTTGTTGTAGTAGTAGTAGCAGTAGTGTTGTTAGCAGTAGTAGTAGTAGTAAGAGTAGTGGTAGCAGCAACAACAAATGTAGTAATACTACTAGCAGTAGAAGTCGTGCTAGTAGTAGTTGCAGTAGTGTTAGTAGTAGTACTAGTAGTACTAGTAGTAGTGCTAGGAGTAATAGTGGTACTAGCAGTAGTAATAGCAGAAATAGTAAGAGCAGTTGTAGTAGTAGTAGAAGTAGTAGTAGTAGTAAGACTAGCAGTAGTGGTAGCAATAGCAGTAGTTTGGGTAGCAAGAGCAGTAGTACCCGTAGTAGCAGTAGTTCTAGCTGTAGTAGTATTAGTAGTAGCAAAAGTTGTAGCAACAATAATAGCAGTAGTTGTTGTTGAAGTTGCATTACTTTTAGTAGTAGTAGCAGCAGTAGTATTAGTAGAAGTAGTAATCACTGTAGCAGAAATAGCTGTAGTAGTACTAGTTTTAGTAGTAGTGGTAGAAGTAGTAAAAGTAGTAGGAGGAGGAGTAGTAGTAGTAGTAACAGAAGTAGTTGCAGTGGTAATAGAAGTATGATTAAGATAGCAGCAGCAACAGTAGTAGTAGTGTTAGCAGCAGCAATTATAGTAATAGTAGTAGTAGGAGTAGTAGTAGTAGCAACAGTTGTTGTAGTAGTACGAGTAGTAGTACCATTATAAGTATTAGTCGTAGTAGTAGGTGTTGTTGTAGCCATAGCAGGTGTAGTAGTAGTAGAAGTAGTAGTTGCAGAAGTAGTAGTAGTAGTAGTACTCGTAGTAGTAGTAGTAGCACCTACAACAGCAATAGTGGTAGTTGCTACATTGGTAGTAGTAGAAGCATTAGTAATAGCAACAACAATAACAGATGAAGCAGTAGTAGCAGTATTAGTAGTAGTAGCAAATCTTTGAGTAATAGCATTATTGGTTGTAGTAGCAGTAATAGCAATAGTAGCAATAGAAACAATAGTAGTAGTAGTAGCAGCAGTAGCATTGTTAGTAGCAGTAGAAAGTTTTAGGAGTAGTAGTCATAGTAGCAGCAGTAGTAGTAATGGTAGCAGTAGTAGTAGTAGTAACAGTAGTAGTAGTAGTTGTTGTAGTAGTAGTGATTGCAGAAGTAGTAGTAGATGTAGTAGGAGAAGCAGTACTAGTAGTAGTAGTAGTAGTAGTAGAAGTAGTAGTAGTTGTAGCCATAGTAGTAGCAGTAGTAGTAGTAGCAAAATAGTACTCGTAATTCTAGTAGTGGCAGTAGTAGAGGCAGCAGTAGTAGTAGTGGGAGAAGTAGTACTAGCAGTAGTGGTAATATTAGGTGAAGTAGTAGTAGATGTCATACTAGCAGTAGCTGCAGCAGCAGTTTTATTTCTGGTAGAAGCAATAGTAGCGGCAATAGTAGTAATTGTCGTAAAATTATTATTATTACTGGTAGTTGTTGTTGTTGTCGTGTGAGTAGTAGTAGGAGGAGTAGTAGTTGTTGTTGTTGTAGCTGCAATAGTAGGAGTTGGAATAGTTGTAGTAGGAGTAGTAATAGTCGCAGTAGTGGTAGTATTATCAGTCGGAGTAGCAAAGGTATTAGTAGTAGTAGCAGTAATAGAAGTAGTAGCGGTTGCTATAGTAATAATAGAAGTAGTACTACCAGTTGTAGTAGTTGTAGTCAGACATGTACTTGGTGTAATATTAGTCGCAGCAATAGTAGTAGTACTTGCAGTAGTAGTAGTAGTAATGCACGTAGTAGCAGCAGTAGTTGTAGTAGAAGTAATATTAGTACCAATAGTAGTAACAGTAGTTGCAGTAGTAGCAAAAGTAGCAGTAGCTGAAGTAATAGTAACATTAGTAGTAGTAGCAATAGTAGCAGTAGTAGAATCAATAGTGGTAGCAGTAGCAGTAGTCAAAGCAATAGTAATAGCTATAGCTGTACTAGTAGTGGTAGTAGTAGTACAAGTAGTAGTAGTAGTGGTAGCAATCGTGACAGCATTAGTAACATTGGAAGTAGTAGGAGGAGAAGAAGTAGTGGTAGCTGTAGAAGCAGTAGTTTTAGCAGTCGTATTAGTAGTACTAGTTGTTGTGTTCACAGAAGTAGCAATAGTTATACTAATAGTTGTTGCAGTAGAAGCAACAATGTAATAGATGCTACAGTAGCAGTAGCAGTAGGAGAAGTAATAGGAGTAGTAGCTGTAGTAGTAGCTATAGTTGTAGTAGTAGCAACAGTAGCAATAGTAGTATTAATAGTAGCAGTAGTAGTGGTAGTAGTGGCAATCGATGCAGCAGCAGCAGTAGTAGTAACAGTAGGGTGGAAGTGGTACTAGTAGGTGAGGTAGTAGTGTCGTGGTAGTAGCAAAAGTAGTACCCATAGTTCTAGCAGTTGTACTAATAGAAGCAGTAGCACTAGTTGTGGTAGAAGTAGTACTTGTAGTAGTAGAAGTCGTTGGTGAAGTAGTAGTAGTTCTTGTAGTAGCAGCAATAGCAACAACAAAGGCAGCAGCAGCAGTAATAAAAGTAGTACTTGTAGTTGTGGTAGTAGCAGCATTAGCAACAATAGTAGTGATAATAAGAATATTATTATTAGTAGTACTAGTAGTAGCAGCATTTGTATTAGCAGTAGTAGTAATAGTAGAAGGAGTTGGAGTTGTATTAATAGGAGTAGTAGTAGTTGTAGCAGCAGCAGCAGTACTAGAAGTAGCAGTACCAGTAGTAGTTGTAGTAGTCGGGCAAGTACTAGATGTAGAAGTATTAGTAGCCGTGATAGTTATAGTAGTATTAGTAGTAGTAGTAGTTGTTGTAGTAATCGTAACAGTAGTAGTAGTAGCAATTGCAGAATTCGTAGAAGTAGTTGTAGAAGCAGATGCAAGTGTAGTAGTAGTAATAGCAGTAGTAGTTGCAGTAGTAGTAGTTGTTGTTGTTGTCGTCGTTGTTGTTGTAGTTGTTGTTGTTGTAGTAGTAGTAGTAGTTGGGTAGTAGTAGTAGTAGTATTAATAAAGTAGTAGTAGTTTTAGTAGTATTTGTGATAGTAGTAGTAGTAGTAGTAGTCATAGAGCTAGCAGTAGCAACAGCAGTAGTCGTACTAACAGTATTAGTTGTACTAACAATAGGAACAGTATTAGTAGAATGAGAAGCAATAGTAATAGAAGTAGAAGTTGTTTGTGCTAGTAGTAGTAGAAGTAGAAGTAGTAGTAATTGTAATAGTTGTAGCTATAAGAATATTAGGAGTAGGAGTGGTAGTAGTATTAGTAGAAGTTGTTGCACTAGTAGTGGTATTTGTATTAGTGGGTGTAGTAGTAGTTGTAGTAGTAGTCGTACTAATAGTAAAAGTAGTAGGAGTAGTTGTAGAAGCAGCAGCAGCAGCAGCACTAGTAGCAGTTGTAGCAATAGCGGTAGTAGCAGTAGCAACAGTAGTAGTAGGTGCTGTAGCAGAAGCAGCAATAGTTATTACAACAGTAGTAGTAGTAGTAACAGTAGCAAAAGTAGCAGTAGCCGTTGTAGAAGTAGTAGCAAGCATTGCTGTAGTAGTAGCAGTAGCAGTAGTAATAGCAGCTATGGTGGTAGTAGTAGTTGTTGTTGTTACTGTAGTAGTAGTGG
Source organism: Trichopus zeylanicus subsp. travancoricus (assembly GCA_005019695.1). Lineage (NCBI taxonomy): Eukaryota > Viridiplantae > Streptophyta > Magnoliopsida > Dioscoreales > Dioscoreaceae > Trichopus > Trichopus zeylanicus. Next base: position 121,742 of record RXID01011062.1, read on the forward strand.
TAGCATTGGTAGGAGTAGTAGTATTGATAGCAGATGTAGTAGTAGCAGCAGTAGCAGTAGTAATAGCAGCAGTAATTGTTGTAGTAGCAGTAGCAGATGCAGTAGTTGTAGCAATAGTAGTTGTAGGAGCAGTACCAGCAGGAGCAATAGTAGCAGTAGTAGTAATAGTAGTAGTAGTAGTAGTAATAGTACAAGGAGAAGAAGTTGTAGTAGTTGTAGCAATAGTAGTGGTGATGGTAATAGTAGTTGTTCAAGTAGTAGTAGAAGTAGTAGTATTAGAAGTAATTGGAGTAGTAGTAGTTGTAGTACCGGTAGTAATAGTAATAGTAAAAGTAGTTGGAGTAGTAGCCGTAGTAGCAGAAGTAGTAGTAGTTGTTGTTGTAGTTGTAGGTGTTGCAGTAATAGATGTAGCAATAGAAGTAGTTGTTGTTATTGTATTATTATTATTATTATTAGTAGTAGTAGCAATAGTAGTAGCAATAGTAGTAGCAACAGTAGAAGAAGAAGAAGTAGTAGCAGCAGCAGCAGTAGCAGTAGTGGTACCAAAAGTTATAGTAGTAGTAGTACCTGATATTATAACAATCTCCTTCTTCAGGTGTGATTTAATCACATTGTATGAGTTATAATGTCAGCTGTGATGAATTAGTCCCACATCGAATATGGGATAGATAGGGCCTCATATCCCATGATCTTAAGCTTTTATGATAGTTTGGTGTCTGGCTCACTATACTATTCCAATTCGATATTCTTTCAACTCCCCAAACATAAAGCTACTAGTACTATAGCTACTAGTACTATAGCTACTTTTACTACTACCACAATTACTACTATTATTACTACTGCAATTACTCTACTACTACTACTAAAATTGTTGCTAATACTACTACAACTATTAATATTACTACTACTAAGACTAGTACTGTTAATACTATTACAATATCAACAACTACTACTATGACAATACTACTACAACTTCTCCTACAACAACAACAACTACCACTACTCCTACTGCTGCTGTTGCTGCGGCTATTGCTGCTGCTACAACTACTGCTATCACTACTACTACTACTACTTCTACAACTACAACTACTACTGCCACTACCATTACTGCTGCTAATACTACTATTATATCTATTACAACAACTACAAGTACTACTGCAACTACTTCTGCTACTACTACTACTGCAAATACTAATACTACTACTACTTCTCCTACTGCTACGCTACTGCTACTACTACAACTACTATTACTATTGCTATCGCTACAACTAATTTTACTACTACAACTACGATCACTACAACAACTACTACTGCAACTAGTGCTATGGCTACTGCTACTAATACTACTACACTGCGCCTACAACTACTACTACTGCTACTACTACAACTACTGTTGCTGCTCTACACTATTACTATTGCTACAATTTCTTTCACTCCTACTGCTACTATTAGTACTACTCCGGCTACAACTACAAATACTGCTACTGCTCCTACTGCTACTACTACTGTAATTGCTACTCCTACTAGTACTTCTCCTACTCCTTCTACTACTGCAACTACTAATACCACTACTACTAATAGAGCAGCAACTATTGTTGCTATTACTACTTCTACTACTACAGCTGCTACGACTACTACTACTACTACTACTACGACGACTACTACTACTACTACTACTACTACGAATATTACTACTACTACTTCTACTACTTCTACTACAACTATGACTACTACCACTACTGTTGCTACAATTACTAATACTATTACTGTTGCTGCAACTGCTGCTGCAACTATCAATCATACTACCACTGCTACTATTACTAATAATACTGCTACTACTACAACTAATACTATTATTTCAACAACAACTACTACTAGTGCTAATTCTTCAACTACAACTACTGTCACTGCTACTGCTATGGCCACAATGGCTTCCATGACTACTACTACTACTACTTATGCTACTATTGCTACTACTACTACTTTTACTACGGTCACTACTATTACTACTACTACTATAACTAAAACTACTACTACAACTATTACGACTATTACTATTGATACTACTCTATTATCGCTAATACTACTGCAGCTGCTGCTACGCTACTGTCACTACTACTACTATTACTACTGCTACTATGACTACTACTACTATTACTAGTACTAGTACTACTACTACTACTATTAATACTACTACTACTATTGTTGCTACTGCCACTACTACTACTACGACTACTACTTATCTTGCTACTACTACTCCAGCTACTGCTACTACTGTTGCTTCTACTACTACTACTACTATTTCTACAACAACAACAACAACTACAACTGTTGCTGTTACTACTGCCACTACTACTGTTACTGCTGCTACTACAACTACTATTGCTATTGCTACTCTTGCTAATAATACTACTACTAATAATAATAATAATACTCATACTACTACAACAATTACTACAACTAATACTACTATTACTACTACTTCCGCTACAACAACTGCTGCATCTGTTGCTACTATTACTATAACTACTACTACAACAACTACTGCTGTGGCTACCGCTACTACTACTACAGCTACTAATACTGCTGCTGCTACTGCTTCTAGTACTGCTGCTACATATACCACCACTATTACTACTAAAACTATTACTGCTACTACTAATACTACTATTTCTACTACTATTGCTACAGCTACTACTTCTAGTACTGCTACTGCTGCGGCTGCTACTTTCGCTACTACTACTACTACTACTACTACTACTACTACTACCATGCTACTACAACTATGGTGATAGCTACTACTACTACTGTTACTGCAGCTCCTATTATTGCTGCTATTGCTACTATTATTATTGCTTCTACCATTACATCTACTACTACTGGCACTACTACTGCTACTTCTACTACTTTTGTTAGTGCTATTAATGCTTCTGCTACAACTACTACAACAACTACCACTACTGCTACTACTAATGTCACTACTACAACAACGTCTCCTCCTCCTCCTACTACTACTACTTCTACAACTATTAGTATTATTACTACTACTACTACCACCAGCAAGACTACTACTACTACGACTGTAGCTGCTACTAATGCTACTATGATTACAACTACAACTAGAACTACATCTACTGCTACAGTTACGACTACTATTACTACTATTTCTGCTACTACTATTGTTACTACTACTACTCCTTCTAGTACTTCTGCTACTACTAATACTATTGCTGTTGCTACGGTTACTACTACAACTACTACTGCTACTAGTAGTAGTGCTATTGTTTCTATAGCTACTACTACTCCTCCTACTTATACTACAACCATTGCGATAGTTGCTACTATTGCTACTACAACACCTGCTACTACTACTGCTGCTGCTGCTGCTAGTAATGCTACTACCGCCACTATTGTTGCTGTTGCTAATACTACAACAACTACTACTACTACAACTGCTACGACATCCACTGCTTCTTCTGCAACTATTACTACTATTGCTACTGCTTCTACTGCATCTGCTACAACTTCTACTAGTACAACTGCTACTACTTCTGCTGCTACTACTTCTACTACTATTGCTGTTGCGGCTACTGCTATGACTATCTCTGCTACTACTACTACTAGTAATACTACTACAACTTCTGCTACTACTACTCTTGCTACTATGACTTTTGCTGCTACTACTACTGCTACAACAACTACAGCTAGTAATACTACTACCCCCCCTAATGCTACTGCTACTACTACAACTACTATGACTACTACTACTATGATTACAACAACAACTACTACTACTATTGCTACTACTACTATTGATACTACAACTTCTACCACATCTATTTGTACAAATGTTACTCCTACTACTATTGGAACTACTTCTACTACTACTACTATTGCTGCTGCTACCACTACTACTACTATGGCAATTAATGCTACTACAACAACAACTACTACTACAACTACTGCCGTTTCAACTATCGCTACTTCTACTACTGCAACTATACTTCTACTACTTCTACAACTACTATTACAACTACTTCTACTACTTTTCATACAACTACCACTGCTACTGCCACTATTACTTGGACAACTATGACTACTATTACTATAACTACGACTACTTCAATAACAACTACTACTACTTTTCTGACAATAACATGTACTACTACCTCTCCTACTACTACGACTCCTGCTACTAGTACTACTACTACAACTGCTACTATTGCTACTACTACTACTACTACTACTACTACTACAACAACAACAACAACAACTACTACTAATAATAATAATTCTACTACTACTACTACTACAACTGTTACTAATACTGCTACAACTACTTCTACTACTACTGCTACTACTGCTACTATTGATACTACTACTACTACTACTACTACTACTACTACTACTTCTGCAACTATTGCTACTAGTACTTTTCAAACAACAACAACTATTACAACAATGACTGCTAATATTACTAATGCTACAACTACTCTTACTGCTTCAAACAACTGCTACTATTACTACTACTACTGTTGCTATTCCTACTATTACAACTATTACTACTATTACTATTACTATTACTGCTTCAACTACTACTAGTTCTACTAATATTGTTGTTGCTACTACTACTGCTACAACTGCTAGAACAACTGCTACTGCTACTATGGCAGCAGCTGCTACTATAGATACTACAACAACTAATGCAACTAATACTGCTACTGCTACCACTACTGCAACTATTGCTACTACAACTCCCACTACTACTACAATTACAGCTACTACTACTTCTTCATCATCTAGAATAACAACTATTGCTACTACTACTGCTGCTACAGCAACTACTACTACTAATATGACTACCACTACTACTATTACTACTACTAGCACTATTAGTACTACTACTACTACTACTATAACTTGTACTCCAACACCTACTTCTGCTACTACTCCTGCTACTACTTCTACTACTAGAACTATTACTACAACCATGACTATTACTTCTACTACTATAACTATTACTACTACCATGACTATTACTAGTATTGCGGCAACTAATACTACTACTACTACTACTAAAGCTACTACTACTATCACCACTACCACTCCAACTCCTACTCATATTACTAGTCCAACTACTAGTTCTACTACTACAACTCCCACTGCAACAACAACAACAACAACAACTACTACTACTACTATTACTACCGCTACGACTACTACTACCATTGATACTACAAATAATGTTGCTGCTACTTCTTTTACTACTACTACTTCTACTACAATTACTGCTCCAACTACTATGACTATACCTCCTACTATTGCAACTATTACAACTGCTATTACTACTACTACTGTTAGTACTACTACTAATACTACTAATGCTACTGATTCTTCTACAACTATTATTAATACTACTGATGCTACTGCTACTACTACTACTACTATGTCTATGCCTACTACTACTTCTGCAACTAATCCTACTCCTGAAACTACTAATTCTTCTACTACTGGTACTGCTACTGCTACTGTTGCTACTACTACTACAATCACTACTATTACTACTACTATTACCACTCCTACTCAAACTCCTACTCCTACTGCTACTAGTGCTACAACTATTACAACTACCGCAACAACTGCTGCAGTTAGAAATACTATTACAATTATTGGGACTACTACTACTACTACTACTACTAGTACTACTATTACTTCCACTACTACTACTTCTTCTTCCACTATAGTACTATCACTACTACTACTACAAATACTGTTACTTCTACTACTACAACAACAACAACAACAACAATAATAATTACTACTACAAGTACTATTGCTACTACTATTACTACTGGTATTACTACTACTGCTACTACTGCTTCTACAACAACAACAACAATAACTACTACTAATACTGCTACTACTACTATTACTTCAACAAGTACTAATACTATAGCTGCTACTACTACTACTCATACTACTACTAGTACTAGTAGTACTGCTACTACTTCTGCTACTATTGTTACTACTACTACTACTACTATAACTACTTCTTCTAGTAATCTACTACAAATACTAATACTAATACTGCTACTCCTACTACTACTATTATATTAATAACTACTACTATAATAACAACAACAACTACAACTGCTGCTACTACTACTAGCCTATTGCTACTGTTGCTGCTACTACTCCAACTGCTACTGCTACTACTAATACAACTATTATTATTACTACTACTACTACTACTAGTCCCATCCAACTCCTACTCCTATTTCTATGCCTACTACTATTTCTATGACTAATGCTACTACTGCAACTCCTAGTTTTGCTACTACTGCTGTTGCTACTCCTATTACTGTTGTTGCTACTATTACTATCACTATTATTACTATAACTATTGCTCCTACTAAAACTCCCACTCCTACTGCTACTAGAGCTACAACTATTACAACTACTACAAAAATTGTTCCAATTACCAATACCACTACAACTATTACAACTACTACTACTCTTGCACCTATTACTACTGCTACTACTCCTACTATTATTACTACTATTACTACCACCACGACTACTACTACTACTATTTCTACTATAGTACTAACACTACTACTACTAATATGACTACTACTACTGCAACAAAAATAACAACAACTACTTCTGCTACTGCTTGTACTACTGCAACTACTATTGCTACTGGTACTAATATAACTAATACTACTACTAGTGCTACTACTACTACTAATATAGCTGCAACTACCACTACTACTTCAACAAAGACTCATAATGCAACTGTTGCTATGGCTACTCCTATTACTACCAGTACTACTACTACTTCTACTACTACTAATACTACTACTATGATAACTACTGCTTCTAGTATAGCTACTACTTCTACTACTACTAATATAACTACTACTCTTGCAAGTACTATTATATTGATAACTGCTACTGCTACAACAATAATAACTACTACTACTAGTGTAACTAGTATGATTGCTACTGCTGCTGCAACTACCACAACTGCTACTACTACTACTACTACTACTACTACTACTACTACTACTACTACTACTACTACTATAATTACAACTACTATTACTGCAACTACTACTATAACTACTATTTCTACTGCTACTATAATGACTACTACTACTACATCTTCTTCTTCTTCTTTTTCTTCTTCTTCTACTACTACTACTACTACTATTATTACTACTACTATAGCTATTACTGTTACCACTATTAATACAACTAACACTCTATCTATGACTACTATAATGACTACTGCTACAGTAACAACAACAATAACAACAACAACTACAACTACTATTGCTACTATCACCACTACAACAACTACCACTACTACAAGTACTATTGATACTACCATTACTACTACTACTACTATTGCAATTGTTGCAATACTACAACTACTACAACTACTACAACTACTATTAGTACTACTACTACTACTGCAATAACTACTACTATTACAACTACTAATAGTACTACTACTACTACTACTATTACTACTACTACTTCTTCTATGATAACTAGTACTACTACTAGTGCTACAACTACTCATACTAGTACAATAGAAACTATTGCAACTTGTACTACTACTACTACTACTACCACTACTAATAATACTGCTACTACTACTACTACTACCACCACTACTAATACTACTACTACTACTACTACTAATATTGCTACAACAACTACTACTACTACTAATACTACTACACTTACTACTACTTATAATACTATAACAACTACTATGATAACTACTATTGCTACTACTACTGCTACTACCACTATTCCTATTACTAGTAATATTACTTCTACTATTGCTACTAGTATAACTACTACTACTATTACTACTACAACTACTCTTATTACTACTACTCCTACTACTACTACTACTAGTTGTAGTAGTAGTAGAAATAGTAGTAGAAGCAGTAGCAATAATAGTTGTTATATTTGTGGTAGTAGTAGTAGCAATTATAGTAGTCGAAGAAGTAGTAGCACTAGTAGTAGCAGAAGTAGTAGCAGTAATAATCATAGTAATAGTTATAGTAGTAGATGTTGTAGTAGTACTAAGAGTAGTAGTAGTAGTACTCATCGCAGTAGTAGTATTTGTAGCAGCAACAACAGAAGTAATAGTAGCAACAGTAGTAGCAATAATAGTTGAAACAGTAGTAGTAGTACTTATTGGAGAAGTAGTAATAGTAGTAAAGTAGTAATATTAATAGTTGTAGTAGTAGTAGCAATAGTATTAGTAGTTGTTGTTGTATTATTAGTAGTAGTGGTAGCTATGGTAGTCATAGTAGTTGAAAGAGGTGTAGTAGTAGCAATTGTTGTAGTAGCTATAGTTGTGGTGGTGGTGGTAGTAGTAGTAGTTATAGAAGTAGCAGTAGAAGCAATAGTAGTGTTAGTAGTAGTAGATGTATTTGTAGTAGCAGTAGCAGTAGTAGTTGGCAAAATAATAGTGGTAGTAGTAGTAGCAATAGTAGTAGTAGTAGCAGTAGAAGGAGTAATCGTAGTAGTAGTAGTAGTATAAGTTATTGTAGAAGTTGTAGTCGTAGTAGTAGTTGTTATAGTAGTAGCAGTAATAGCACTCGCAGTAGTAGCTATAGTAGAAGTAGAAACAATAATCAATAGTAGTCATAGCAATTGTAGCTATTGTACCAGTAGTAGTAGCAATAGTAGTAGTAGTATCAGTGGGAGTAGTAGTAGTTGTAGTAGTTGTAGTATTATTAGTAGTTGTTGTTCTACTAGTAGTAGTCATAGCTGTAGTAATAGTAGGAGTAGTTGTAGTAGCAATAGTAGTAGTTGTTGTTGTTGTTGAAGTAGTAGTAGTGTTGGTGGTAGTAGTAGTAATAGTAGTATGAGTAACAGAAGTAGTAGTAGTACTAGTAGTTGTTGTAGTAGTAGTAGCAGCAGTAGCAACAGTAGCAGTAGCAGCAGTAGCAACAATAGCAGCTGTAGTATTAGGTCTAGTAGAAGTAGCTGTAGTAGCAGTGGTTGAAGAAGTAGTAGCAATAGTAGTAACAATAGTCATACTAGTAGTAGTAGTTGTAGTAGTATTTATTGTTGTTGTTGTTGTTATTGTTCTTGAAGAAGTAGTAGTAGTAGTAGTAGAAGAAGTAGTAGTAGTTGTAGTGGTAGTTGCAGTAGTAGTAGTATCAGTAGAATTAGTAATAGGAATATTAGTGGGTGTAGGAGTAATAGTTGTATTACTAGCCGAAGGAGTAATGGTAGCATTAGTGTTAGTAGTAGTAGGGGGAGGAGCTGTAGTCATATTAGTAGTAGTAGTAGTAATAATAATGATTGAAGTAGTTGTAGGAGTAGCATGAGGAGTAGTAGTATTAGAAGTAGTGGTATAAGTAGTGGCAGTAGTAGTAGAAGTGGTAGTAGTTGCAGTAGAAGGAGTAGTAGTTATTGTAGTTGTAGTAGTCGTAGTAGGAGTATGTGTAATAGAAGTAGTAGTAGTAGGAGCAGGAGTAGTCGTAGAAGTAATAGAAATAGTTGTAGAGTAGCAGTTGTAGTAGGAGTTATAGTTGTAGTAGTATTAGTAGTAGTAGTAGTAGTATTATTAGTTTTAGTAGCAGTAATAGGAGTAGTAGCAACAGTAGGAGCAGTTACAGCAGTAGTAACAATAGCAACAACAGTAGTGGCCGTAATAGTGGCGACTGTAGTAGTAATAGGAGGAAGGTTAGGACTTGTAGTCGTACGAGTAGTAGCAGTAGTAGTAGCAGTATTAGGACTCTTAGTATTAGTAGTAGTAGGAATTGCAGAAGTAGTAGTAGTAGGAGTGTTAGGACTTGTAGTAGTAATATGAGTAGTAGTGCTCGTAGGAGTATTTGGACTAGTAATAGTAGTAGCAACTGCAGATGTAGCATCAATAGTAGCAGTAGTAGTAGTACTTATTATTATAGTAGTGGAAGTAGTAGCAATAGCTGTTGTTGTCATAGTTGTAGTACTAGTACTAGTACTAGCAGTAGAAGTGTAATAGTAATAGTAGAATTGGAAGTATTAGTAGTAGTAGAAGTAGTAGAAATAGTAATAGTAGTAGTAGAAGTACTAGTAGCAAAAGTAGTATTATTAATTATAGTAGTAGAAGTAGCACTTGGAGTAGGAGTAGTAGTAGTAGTAATAGGAGTAGTAGTAGTTACAGTAGTAGTAATAGCACTAGTAGTTCGAGTAGTAGTTATTGGGGTACGTGTAGTAGTAGTAGCAGCTGGAGTAGTAGTCGCAATGGGAGTTCGAGTATGAGTAGAAGTTGTCTAGTAGCAGTAGTAGTTGTAGTAGTTGTAGAAGTAGTAGTAGGAGTAGGAGCACAAATAATAGTAGTAGTAGTAGCTATTGTACAACTAGTAGAAGTTGTAGTAGTCACAATACTAGTAGAAGTAGTTGTAGTAGTTGTTGTAGTGGTTGTAATAGGAGCAGTAGTGGTAGTAGCAGTAGGAATAGTTGTATGAGTAGTAGTAGTAGCAGCTATTGCAGAAGTAGTAGTAATAGCACTAGTAGGTGTAGTAGTTATAGAAGTAGCAGTAGTCGTAGTAGTAGTAGTAGGAGTAACAGTTGTAGTAATATCAATATTAGTAGTTGTAGTAGTAATAGAAGCAGTATTAGTAGTTGTTGTTGTAATCATAGTAGAAGTGGTGGTAGTAGTAGTTGTTGTTGTTGTTGTAGTAGTAGTAGTAGTAGTAGCAGCTATGGTAGTAGAATTAGTTTTAGTAGTTGTGGTAGTACTAGTAGTTGTAGCAATAGTAGTAATATCAGTATTAGTAGTTGTATTAATAGCAGTTCATAGTAGTATGAGTTGGAGTAGGAGTAGTAGTAGCACTAGTATTTGTAGTATTAAGAGCAGTAATCATAGTAGTAGTAGAAATAATAGTAGTAGTAGTAATAGTAGTAGGAGTTGGAGTAGTAGTAATTGGGGTAGTAGTAGTAGAAGGAGTGGTAGTAGTAGTAGCAGTTGCAAAAGTAGTTGGAGTAGTAGTAGAAGGAGTGGTAGTAGTAGTAGTAATAGTAGTAATTGTAGCAGTACTAGTTGTAGTGGTAGTCGGGGCAGTGGTAGCTGTATGAGTAGTAGTAGCAGTAGCGGTTGTAAAAGTTGTTGTAACAGCAGTAGTAGGTGTCATGGAAATTGTAGTACTAGTAGGAGTTGGTGTAGGAGCAGTAGGAGGAGGAGGAGGAGGAGGAGGAGTAGTAGTAGTATTAATAGTAGTAATATAATAGTACTAGTAGTACCACTAGGAGTAGGAGTAGTTGTAATAGTAGGAGCTATAGTAGTTGTTGCAGCTGTAGTAGTCAATGTAGTAGTTGCAGTTGTAGTAGTAATAATAGTCGGAGTAACAACCATAGCAGCAATAATAGTAGTAGTAGTAGTAGCAACAACAACAACAGTAGTAGTAGAAGCAATAGTATTAGTAGTAGCAATTGCATTAGTTGTTGTAGTAGCGCTAGTAGTAGTAGTACTAGTGGTAGTAATAGTCGCAGCGGCAGTAGCAGTAGCAGTAGTACTAGTGGTAGTAATAGTTGCTGAAGTAGTAGTAGTAGCTGTAGTAGCGATTGTAGCCGTGGTAGTAGTAGCCATTGTAGTAGTAGGAGTAGAAGCCATTGTAGCCATAGTGGTTGCACCAGAAGTAGTGGTAGTAGTGGTTGCAGTAGTAGTTAGAGTCATAGTAGATGTTGGGGAAGTAGTAATTGTAGTAGGAGTAGTAATAGTTATTGTAGTACTAGCAGTAGTAGTAATAATAGTAGAAATAATAGTTGTGGTAGTAGTAGTAATAGTATTTATAGTAGTTCTAGTGGCAGTAGCAGAAGTAGTATAGTATAAGCAACAGTAGTAGGAGCAGTACCATGAGTAGTAGTATTAGTAGTACAAGTAGTAGTGGTGGTACCACTTGTTGTAGTAGTAGTTGTTGCTATTATTGTTGTAGTAGTAGTAGAAGTAGTAGTTATTATAGTTGTTGAAGTTATGGTAGTAGTAGTAGCAGCAACTGCAGTAGTAGCAGTGTTAGAAGTAATAGTATAAGTAGTAGAAGTAGCAGTAGTAGCAATAGTAGCAGTTGTTGTGATAGTAGTAGAAGCAGTAGAAGTAGTATTAGTAATATGAGTACAAGGTTTAGCGGTAGTAGTAGTAGTAGTAGTAGCAGCAGTAGTAGTAGTTGAATTAGTGGTAGTAGTAGTTGTTGTAATTGTTATTGTTGTTGTAGTAGCAGTAGTAGTAATAGTAATAGTAATAGTTGTTGCAATAGTAGCAATAGTAGTAGTAGTGATAGTTGCAATAGTTGTAGCAGTAGGAGAGATAGTAGCAGTAGTAGCAGTAGTAGCAACTGTAGTAGTAGTGGTAGTAGTAGTAGTAGTAGTAAGAGTTGTAGTAGTTGTAGTAGTAATAGTAACATTAGTTGTGTAGTAACCGCAGTAGCAGTAGTAGTGGTAGTAGTTGTAGTAGTAGCAAATATAGTAGTTGTAGTACTAGTAGTCGGAGCAGCAGTAGTAGTACGAGGTGGATGAGAAGAAGAGTTTTAGCAGTAGTAGTAGTAGTAAAAGTAGTAGTAGGAGGCGGAAGAGTAGTAGTAGCAGTGGTAGCAATAGTAGTTGTAGCGGTAGTCATAGTAGTAGTAGCAATACTAGTAGTAGTTGGAGTGGTTGAAGAAGCAGCAGTTGTAGTAGTTATAGTGGTAGCAGTAGTAGTTATAGCCACAGTAGTAGTAGTAGTAGTACTAGTAGTAGTCGGAGAAGTAGAAGAAGTAGCAGCAGTAGTAGTGGCACTAGTATAAGTAGTAGTAGTTGTTGTAGTAGCAATAGTAGGGGTAGCAATAGAAGAAGGGGCAGTAGTAGTTGTAATAATATTAGTAGCAGTAGTAGCAATTGTAGTAGTTGTAGTCGTAGTAGCAATAATAGCAGTAGTAGCAATCATAGCAGTAGTAGTGGTATTAGTAGTAGTTCTAGTAGTTGTTGCAGCTGTAGCATAAGCAGTATTAGTAGCTGTAGTTGTAGTAGCTATCTTAGTGGTAGTAATAGTAGAAGTAGGAGAATTAGTAATCGTAGTAGCAGTAATAGTAGCAGCAGTAGTAGTAGCAGTATTTGTAGTAGGAATTCTAGCAAAAACATTAGTTGTTGTAGTAGGAGAGGTAGAAGTAGTTGCAATAGTAGTAGCAGAAAATGTAGTTGTGGGAGTAGTAGTAGTACTAGTAGTAAAAGTCGGAGTGGTAGCAGCATTAGTTCTAGTAGGAGAAATTATAGTAGAAGGTGAAGCAGCAGCAGTACTGGTAGTTGTAGTTGTAATAATAGTTTTGGTACTAGTAGTTGTTATAGTTGTCATAGTAGTAGTAGTTGCAATAGTAGTAGTGTTAGAAAAAGTAGTATTGGTAGTAGTGGTTGTAAAAGTAGTAGCAGAAGTAGTAGAAGTAGTTGTAGCGGTAGCAGTTGTTGTTGTCATTGTAGTAATAGTAGTAGTAGCAGTTGTAGTAGTAGTCATAGCAGCCGTAGAAGTTGTAGAAGTAGTAGAACTACTAGTAGGAATAGTAGTAGAAGCAACCATTGTAGTCATAGTACTAGTTGTAGTAGTTATAGAAGTTTCATTAGTAGTAGCAGTAGGAGCAGTTTTGGCACTTGTGGTAATTAGAGTTGTAGTTGTAGTAGTAGTAAACATCGGAAGGGTAGTTATTGTAGTATGAGTAGTAGTATTAGCACTAGTAGTAGGAGTATCAGTAGTAGCAATAGTTGGAGGAGTATCAATAGTAGTAAAAATGGTTGTAGTAGTAGCGGTCATAGTAGTTGTAGTGGTAGCAGCAGTAGTTGTAGCCACAGTAGTAGTAGTAGCAGTACTAGCAGTAGTTGGAGAAGTAGAAGAAGTAGCAATAGCAGCACGAGCACTAGTATAAGTAGGAGGTGTCATAGTAGAAGTAGAAGTAGTTGTAGCTACAGGATTAGCCGCGGTAGGAGTAGTAGTACTAGTAATAGTAGTAGCAGTAGAAGTAATAGTAACTGCAGTAGGAGTTACAGTACTAGTAATAGTAGTACTAGTTGTTGTAGTTGTAGCAGTAGTTGCAGCACAAGTAGTAATTTTAGCACTAGTAGTAGTTGTAGTACCTGAAGTAGTAGTGGTAGCTGTAGTAACAGTTGTAGTAGCGGCAGTACTAGTAATACCAGTAGTACACTTTATGGCTGAATGAGTAGTAGCAGTAGTTATTGTAGTAGGAGACATTGCAGTAGTAGTAGAAACAGCAATAGTAGTAGTTGGAGTAGTAGTAGCAGAAATAGTAGTAGTAGTAATATAAGTAGTAGGAGTTCTAGGAATAGTAGTAGTAATAGTCGTAGTTTTAGTCATCATCCTCATAATAGTAGTAGTAGTTGTAGCAGTACCTATTGTACTAATAGTAGTAGTAGAAGTAGTAATAGCAATAGCGATGGTAGCATTTGTAGTAGTACCTATAGTAGTAGCAGTATTAGGAGTAGTAGAAGTAGCAGCATCCGCAGCAGCTGTAGTAGCTATAGCAGGAGTAGTAGTTGTAGTAGCAGAAGGAGGAGGAGGAGGAGGATGAGAAGTTTAGTAGTAGTAATACTTGCAGAAGTAGTAGAATTAGTTGCAGCAACTGCAGCTGTAGCTGTTGTTGTATCAGCCATACTAGTAGTAGAAGTAGTAGCAGTAGCAGAAGTAGAAGTAGTAGCATAAGCAGTAGTTGTAATTTACTACAGTAGTTGCCACAGTTGTAGTAGTTGTAGCATAGCAACAATAGTAATAGTAGTAGTTGGAGGAGTACTAGGAGCAGTAGTAATAATAGTAGTAGTTGTTGTTGCAGTACTAATAGTAGTACCAATAGTAGTAGTTGTAATAGCGGTAGTAGCATAAGCTTTAGTATGAGAATTAGTAATAGTAGTAGCAGTAGTAGCAGTGTTTGGAGTAGCAGTAGCGGTTGCAGTAGTTGTAGAATTAGTAGTAGTAGCAATACGAGCGGTAGTACTAGGTGTCGGGGAAGAAGTAGTAAAAGCAGTAGCAATAGTAGAAGTTGTAGCAGTATTTGCAGTAGCAATAGTAGCAGAAGTTGTAGTAGTCGTTGTGGTAGCAGTAGTATTTGCAGTAGTAGCAGAAGTTGTAGTTGTTGTAGTGTAGTACTAGTAGTTGTAGTAGGAGCAGCAGCAGCAGAAGAAGAAGAAGTAGTGGTAACTATAGTAGTAGTTCTAGTAGTAGAAGTAGTAGTAGGAGAAGTAGTTAAAGTAGTTGTAGAAATAGTAGTAGTACTAGTAGTATTTGTCGTAGTCAAAGTAGTTTTCATAAAAGTAGTAATAGTCAGGGTGGTAGTAGTAGTAGCAGTAGTGGTATTAGTAGTAGCACTAATAGTAGTCATACAGCCTAGTAGTTATAGGAGGAGTAGCAGTACAAGTAGTAGTGGTAGTAACAACAATAGCAATAGTAGTAATTTGAGCAGTATTAGTAGTAGTTGTAGTAGTAGCAGTAGCAGCAAAAGCAATAGTAGTAGGACCAATAGTTGTAGCAGTGGGGGTATTAATTATAAACATAATAGTAGTAGCAGTAGAGGGAGTAGTAGTAGTCATATTAGTAGTAGAAGTAGCAGGAGGAGTAGTAGTAGGAGCTATTGGAGTAAATGTAGCCGTAATTGTAATAGGAGTAGTTGCAGTAGTAGTAAGAACAATAGTAGTAGTATTAATAACAGTAGTAGTAGTTGTTGTTGCAGTAGAAGTAGTAACAGTAGTGGTTATAGTCGATGTAGTGGTTGGAGTAGTAGTAATTGTAGCAGTAGCTGTTGCAATAGTAGTAGCAATTGCAGTAGTAGCGAAAATCATAGTTGTTGGAGAAGTACCAGTAATAGTCAAAATAGCAGCAGTTATAGAAGTAGTTTTCATAGTAGTAGTGGTAGTAGAAATAGTAGTAACAACAGCAGCAATAGTAGTGGAAGTAGTAGTAGTAGCAGAAGAAGAAGAAATTGGAGTAGTAATATTAGTAATAGCGATAATAGCAGTAGTAGCAGCAGTAGTAGTAGTAGTAGCAGCAACAGTGGTAGTAGTTTTAGTGGTTGGTGTAGTAGTAGTTTTTGTTGTAGCAGTAGTAGTAGTATTAGTAGCTATCGTAGTATGACTACTAGTAGTAGTAGGAGAAGTAGGGTTATCAGTAGTAGCAGTAGTAGTTGTATAGTAGTAGTAGGAGGAGTGGTTGTAGTAGTACCAAGAGCATCAACAGTAGTAGTAGTAGTAGTAACAATAGGAGTAGCAGTTGTAGTTGTAGTAATAGTTGGAGTAGTATTAGTAGCAATGGTAGTTGTACTAGTCATAGTAGTAACACTAGCAACAATAGCAGTAGTGGTAGGTGAAGTGGTAGTAGCAGTAGGAGCAATAGTATTAGTACTTGGAGTTGGAGTTGCTATTCCAATAGTAGAAGAGTAGTAGTAGCAGTAGTTGTAGTAGTATTATTTCTAAAAATAATAGTAATAGTTGTAGTAGTAAAAGCTAGAGTAGTAGTAGTAATAGTAGAAGTAGTTATAGAAGAAATAGTCGCAGTAGTAGTAGTAGTAGTTATAGTAGCAGTAGTAGCTGCAATACTAGTAGCAAAAGTAGTAGTTGGTGTAGTAGTTGTAGCAATAGCAGCAGCAGTTGTTATTGTTATAGTAGTTGGAGTCATAATAGAAGGAGAAATACTAGTTGTAGTTGCGGCTGTAGTAGTAGTACCAGTAGCAGTACTAGTCATAATAGTTGTAGTAAAAGCAGCAGCAGCAACAGTAGTAGTAGCAAGAGTAGTAGTAATAGTAGTAGTTGTTGTTTTTGTTGCTGTTGTTGTTGTAGTAGTAGGACTAGGAGCAGTAGTGGTAGTGGTTGTTGTAGTTGCAGTAGCAGTGGTAGCAGTAGAAGCAGCTATAGTAGTACTAGTAGTAATATTAGTAGTAGTAGCCGCTGCAGCAATTGTAGTAGTAATAGCAATCATAGCAATAGTAGCAATCGTAGCAGTAGTAGTGGTGGTAGTAGTAGTTGTATTATTTTTAGTAGTTGCTGTAGTTATAGTAGTTGTTGTAGCTGTAGCAGAAGTAGTATTAGTAGTTGTAGTTGTAGTAGCTATCGTAGTAGCAGTAATAGTAGAAGTAGGAGAATTAGTAGTGGTAGTAGCAGTAATAGTAGTAGTAGTAGTAGTAGAAGTAAAAGTAGGAGTAGTTGTAGCAGTATTTGTAGTAGCAATTCTAGTAGCAATAGTAGTTGTTGTAGTAGGAGAGGTAGTTGTAGTTGTAGTAGTTGTAGTAGCAATTGTAGTCGTAGGAGTAGTAGTAGTACATGTAAAAATCGGAGTGGCAGTAGCAATAGTTCTAGTAGCAGAAATTGTAGTAGAAGGTGAAGCAGCAGCAGTGGTAGCAGTTGTAGTTGTCGTAATATTTTTAGTACTAGTAGTAGTTAGTAGTCATAGTAGTAATAGTTGCAGTAGTAGTAGTGTTAGAAAAAGTAGTAGCAGAAGTAGTAGAAGTAGTTGTTGTGGTAGCAGTAGTAGTTGTTGTTGTTCTAGTAATAGTAGTAGTAGTAGCTGTAGTAATAGTAGTCGTAGCAGTCGTATAAGTTGTAGAAGTAGTAGCAGTACTCATAGGAGTAGTAGTAGCAGCAACCATTGTAGCCATAATACTAGTTGTAGTAGTTATAGAAGTTGCATTAGTAGTAGCAGTAGGAGGAGTAGTGGCACTTGTAGTAATTACAGTTGTAGTTGTAGTAGTAGTAAACGTAGGAGGGGTAGTTATTATAGTATGAGTAGCAGTAGTAGGAGTATTAGTAGTAGCAATAGTTCTAGGAGTATCAGTAGTAGTAAAAATGGTTGTAGTAGTAGAAGTCGTAGTAGTTGTAGTGGTAGCAGCAGTAGTTGTAGCCACAGTAGTAGTAGTAGTAGCAGTACTAGTAGTAGTTGGAGAAGTAGAAAGAGTACCAGTAGCAGTAGTAGCACTAATGTAAGTAGTAGTTGTTGTAGTAGTAGCAGTAGAAGTAGTTGTAGCTGCAAGATTAGTCGCGGTAGGAGTAGTAGTACTAGTAATAGTTGTAGCAATAGAAGTAGTAGTAGCTGCAGTAGGAGAAGCAGTACTAGTCATAGTAGTACTAGTTGTAGTAGTTGTAGCAGTAGCTGTAGCAGAAGTAGTAGTTTTAGCACTAGTAGTTGTTGTAGTATCTGAAGTAGAAGTGGTCGTAATAGTAGTAGCAGTAGTTGTAGTTAGGGTGGTAGTAGTAGTATTTGTAGTACTAGTGGTTGTACTAGTAGTAGGAGTTGTAGTTGTCAAAGTATATCTAGTAGTTGAAGTGGATGTAGTTCTAGTTGTAGTAGCAGTACTACTAGTAGTTGTGGCAGAAGTAGTGGTAGTTGTATAGTAGTATTAGTCGTAGTAAAAGAAGTAGTAGTTTTTGTTGTAACTATCATTGTGGTTGTTGTTGCTGAAGTTGTAGTAGTAGGAGAAGTGGTTGTGGTAGTAGTAGTAGTTGTAGAAGTAATTGTAGTAGGAGCAGTAGTTGCAGTAGTACAAGTAGCAGTAGCACAAGTAGTTGTGGCGAAAGTAGCTATAGTTCTAGTAGTAGCAGTAGTAACAGTAAAAGTAGTAGTAGTTGTTGTTGTAACTGTCACAGTAGTTGTTGTTGAAGTTGTAGTAGTTGGAGAAGTGGCAGTGGTAGTAGTAGTAGTAGAAGTAGTTGTAGTAGCAGTGGTAGTTGCAATAGTATAAGTAGTAGTTGTAGTAGTTGTAGTAGCAGTGGTAGTTGCAATAGTATAAGTAGTAGTTGTAGTAGTAGCAGAGCAGCAGCTATAGATGTAGTAGTCGTAGCTAAAGTTGTAGTAGCAATAGGAGTAGCAATGTATTAGTCATAGCAACCGTAGTAGTAATACAAGTAGTAGTTGTATTTGCAGTCGCACTAATAGCAACAGTAGTAGTCGTAGTAGAAGTAGTAGTAGTATTAGTTGTAGCAGTAGTCGTGGTGGTAGTAGTAGGAGTAGCAGCAACAGTAGTTGCCGTAGTAGAAGTCGTAATAGTGGCAACAATAGTGGTAGTAGTTGGAGTTGCATTAGTAGTAGTGGTTGTAGTAGTACTAGTAGTAGGTGTAGTAGTAGGAGTATCAGTAGTAGCATTGGAGGTTGTAGTAGTATTTGTTGGAGAAGTTGCAGTAGTGTTGGTAGCAACAGTTGTGGTAGTAGGAGCAGTAGTAGAAGTAGTAGCAGTTGGAGCAGTATTTCTAGCAGTAGTTGTAGGAGTATTATTTGTAGTAGCAATTGAAGAAGTAGTAGTTGCAGCAGTAGTAGGAGTATCGTTAGGAGAGATAATAATATTAGCATTAGTAGCATGAGTTGTAGTAGTACTAGAAGAAGTAGCAGAAGTAGTAATAATAGCAATAGCAGTAGTATTAGTAGTAGGACCAATAGTTGTCATAGCAGCAGCAAAGGTAGCAGTAGTAGTAGTAGCTGTAGTAACAGTTGTAGTAGTGGTAGTACTATTAGTACCAATAGCAATAGTTATGGCAAAACTACCAGTAACAGTAATCGTTCTAGTACGAGACCTTGCAGTAGTAGTAAAAACAGCAACAGTAGTAGTTGTAGCAGCAGCAGCAGAAATAGTGGTAGTAGTATTAATAGAAGTAGTAGGAGTTTTAGGGATAGGAGTAGTAGTAGTCGTAGTAGTAGTCATCGTCCCTATAGTAGTAGTTGTAGTAGTAGCAATAGTAGTAATAGTAGTAGTAGAAGCAGTAATAACAATAGCGATAGTAGCATTTGTGGTTGTACTAGCAGTAGTAGTATGAGTAGTAGAAGCAGTAGCATTCACAGCAGTCGTAGTAGTAGCTATAGCAGGAGCAGTAGTTGTAGTAGTAGAAGGAGGAGGAGGAGGAGGAGAAGGAGGAGGAGGAGGAGGAGTAATAGTAGTTGTAGTAGTAGTAGTAGAAGTAGTAGTATTAGTTGCAGCAGCAGCAGCAGCAGTAGTTGTTGTAGCAACCGTACTAGTAGTAGAAGTAGTAGCAGTAGCAGTAGTAGCAGTAGTAGCATAAGCAATAGTTGTAATTGCTACTTTAGTTGCTGCAGTTGTAGTAGTTGTAGTAGTAGCAGCAATAGAAATAGTAGTAGGAGTAGGAGTACTAGCAGCAGTAGTGATAGTAGTAGTAGGAGTAGTAGTTGTAGTACTTATAGTAGTAGCAGTACTAGTAGTTGTAATAGCGGTAGTAGCATAAGCTTTAGTAAGAGAATTAGTAATAGTAGCACCAGTAGTAGTGTTCGGAGTAGTAGTAGCAATTGTAGTAGTTGTGGAATTAGGTGTAGTAGTAGCAATAGGAGCAGTAGTACTAGATGTAGGGGAAGTAGTATTAGTAGTAGCATTAGTAGAAGTTGTAGTAGTATTTGCAGTAGCAATAGTAGCAGAAGTTGTAGTAGTCATTGTGGTAGCAGTAGTAGCTATAGTGGTAGCAGTAGTAGCTATAGTAGTAGCAGAAGTTGTAATTGTTATTGTGGTAGTAGTATTAGTTGTAGCAGCAGCAACAGTACCAGAAGTAGTAGTAGTAGCTATGTTAGTAGTAGCAGTAGGAGAAGTAGTTAAAGTAGTAGCACAAATAGTAGTAGTACTAGTAGTAGTAGTTGTAGTGAAAGTAGTTTTAGCAAAAGTAGTAGAAGTCAGGGTACTAGTAGTAGTAGCAGTAGTGGTATTAGTAGTAGCACTAGTAGTAGTCATACAACCTAGTAGTTATAGGAGTAGTAGCAGTACAAGTAGTAGTGGTAGTAACAACAATAGCAGTAGCAGTAATTGGAGCAGGATTAGTAGTTGTTGTAGTAGTAGCAGTAGCAGCAGAAGCAATAGTAGTAGGACCAATAGTAGTAGCAGCTGGGGTATTAATTGTAGAAATAATAGTAGTAGAAGTAGCAGAAATAGTAGCAGTAAGAGCAGTAGGAGCAAGTGTAGTTGTAATTGTAGCAGGAGCAGTCGTAGTAGTACTAAGAGCAGTAGTAGTAGTATTGGCAGTAGTAGTGGTAGTAGTAGTTGAAGTAGCAGTAGTAACAGTAGTAGTTGTAGTTGGTGTAGCAGTTGGAGTAGTATTAGTTATAGAAGTTGTTGTACCAATATTAGTAGCAGTTGTAGTAGTTGCGGTAATCATAGTAGTTGGAGAAGTGTCAGTAATAGTCAAAGTAGCAACAGTCATAGCAGTAGTTGTCGTAGTAGTAGCAGTGATAATAGAAATAGCAGTAGAAGCAAAAATAGTAGTAGTGGAAGTAGTAATAGTAGAAGAAATTGTAGCAGTAATATTAGTAGTAGTGATAATAGCAGTAGTAGCAGTAGTAGCAGTAGTAGCAGCAGCAGCAATAGTAGTATTAGTTTTAGTGGTTGGTGTAGTAGTAGTTTTTGTTGTAGCAGAAGTAGTAGTAGTAGTAGTAGCTATCGTAGTATGACTAGTAGTAGTAGGAGGAGAAGTTGGATTATTAGTAGTAGTAGTTGTAGCAGTTGTACAGTAGTAGTAGGAGGAGTGGTTGTAGTAGTACCAAGAGCAGCGACAGTAGTAGTAGCAATAGGAGTAGTAGATACAGTAGTAGTAATAGTTGGAGCAGTATTAGTAGTAGTGGTAGTAGTACTAGTTGTAGTAGTAATAGTAGCAACAGTAGCAGTAGTCGTAGGGGAAGTGGTAGTAGAAGTAGGAGCAGTCTAGGAGTAGGAGTTGTTGTTCCAATAGTAGAAGAGTAGTAGTAGCAGTAGTTGTAGTAATATTATTTCTAAAAATAATAGTAATAGTAGTAGTAGTAGAAGCTAGAGTAGTAGTAGTAATATTAGAAGTAACAGTAGAAGAAATAGTAGCAGCAGCAGTAGTAGTAGTTGAAGTAGCAATAGTAACTACAATACTAATAGCAGAGGTAGCAGTTGGAGTAGTAGTAGTAGTAGAAGCAGTAGTAGTTGTTATTGTTGTAATAGTTGGAGTCATAACAGAAGGAGAAATACTAGTTGTAGTAGCTGCAGCAGTAGTAGTACTAGTAGCAGTACTAATTGTAGTAGTTGTAGTAAAAGCATTAGTAGCTGACATAATAGTAGTAATAGTAGTTGTAGTAGCAAGAATAGTAGTAATAGTAGTAGCAATATTATTATTAGTAGTAGTAGTTATTATAGCTGTTGTTGTTGTAGTAGTAGGAGTAGGAGCAGCTGTGGCAGTGATTGTTGTAGTAGCAGTAGCAGTAGTGGCAGTAGAAGCAAGTGCAGTAGTACAAGTAGTAATATTAGTAGTAGTAGCCATTGTAGCAGTTGTAGTAGTAGTAGCAATAATAACAGTAGTAGCAATCGTAGCAGTAGTAGTGGTAGTAGTAGTAGTTGTAGCATTTTTAGTAGTTGGGGTAGTTGTAGTAGTTATTGTATCTAGAGCAGAAGTAGTATTAGTAGCTGTAGTTGTAGTAGCTATCATAGTAGCAGTAATAGTAGAAGCAGGAGAATTAGTAGTGGTAGTAGCAACAGTAGTAGCAGAAGTAAAAGTAGGAGTAGTAGTAGCAGTATTTGTAGTAGCAATGGTAGTAGCAACAATAGTTGTTGTAGTAGGGAAGGTAGTAGTAGTTACAGTTGTAGTAGTAGCTAATGTAGCCTTGGCAGTAGTAGTAGTACTATTAGTAAAAGTGAGAGTGGCAGTAATAGTAGTTCTAGTAGTAGAAATTTTAGCAGAAGGTGATGCAGCAGTAGTATTAGTAGTAGTTGTAGTTGTAGTAATAGTTGTAGTACTAGTAGTAGTTAGTAGTTGTCATAGTAGTAGTAGTTGCAGTAGTAGTAGTATTAGAAAAAGTAGTAGTCGTAGTAGTGGTTGTAAAAGTAGTAGCAGAAGTAGTAGAAGTAGTTGTAGTGGTGGTAGTAGTTGTTGTTGTAGTTGTAGTAATAGTAGTAGTAGCAGTAGTTGTAGTCATAGCAGCCATAGAAGTTGTTGTTGTTGTAGTAGTAGTACTAGTAGAAGTAGTAGTAGTAGCAACCATTGTAGTCGTAGTACTAGATGTAGTAGTTATAGAAGTTGCATTAGCAGTAGCAGTAGGAGCAGTTGTGGCACTTGTAGTAATTAGAGTTTTAGTTGTAGTAGTAGTAAACATAGGAGGGGTAGTTATTATAGTAGGAGTAGCAGTATTAGCAGTAGTAGTATGAGTATCAGTAGTAGCAATAGTTGTAGGAGTATTAGTAGTAGTGAAAATGGTTGTAGTAGTAGTAGTAGTGGCAGTAGTCGAGTAGTAGTAGTAGTAGGAGCAACAGTACTAGTAGCAGGAGTAGCAGTAACAGTAGTAATAGTAGTGCAGCAGTTATAGAAGTTGGAGCAGTCTTAATCTTAGTAGTAGTAGTAGCAGTCGTAGTAGTAACTTTGGCAGTAGTAGCAACAGTAGTAGGACCAGTAGCAGTAGTAGCAGGAGCAGTGTAATAGTAGTGAGAGGAATAGTTGAAGTTGTAGTAGTAGCAGTAGTAGTAGGAGTATTATTAGTAAAAATTATAGTAGTTCTAGTAGTACAAAGAGCAATAGTAGTTGTATTGGTAGTAGAAGCAGTAGGAGTAGTAGGCGCAGTACTAGTAGTAGTAGGAGCAGCAGCAGTAGTATTAGTAGTACTAGCAATAGTAGTAGTTGCAGTAGCAGCAGTAGTAGTAGTAATAGTAGTAGCCGTAATGGTAGTTGGAGTAGTAGTAGTAGTAGCGAAAGCAGTAACATTAGTAATAGTTGTTGTAGTTGTCGTTGTCGTAGTAGGGGAAAAGTAGTAGTAATAGTAGCCGTAAAAGCAGTAGTACTAGCAGCAATACTAGTAGTAGTAGTCATAGTAGTAGTTGTTGTAGTAAAAATAGTAATAGCTGAAATAACGTTTGTAGCAGTGGCAGTAGCAGCAGGAGTAGCAGTAGTGGAAGTAGTTGTAGCAATAGGAACAGTAGTAGGGAGAATATAACTACTAGTAGTAGTCACAATAGTAGCAGGAGTAGTGGTATTAGTGGTTGCAAAAGCAGTAGTAGTAGTAGCAATAGCAGTAGCAGTTGTAGTAGCAGTTGTTCTAGTAGGTTGTACTAGTAGTAGTAGAAGCAGCAGTATTAATATTAGTAGTAGTAGCAGTAGAAGTAGTTGTTGTAGTTATAGTAGTAGCATTAGTATCAATACTAATAGTAGTATTAGTAGTAGTAGTAGTAGTAGTAGTAGGAGTTGTAGTTGTAGCAGTATTAGTAGTAGTAGTCATAGTAGTAGTAGTAGTAGCAGTAGAGGAAGTATTTGTAGTTATTCTAGTAGTAGTAGTCGTAAGAGAAGGAGAAATACCAGTAATAGTAGCAGAAGCTGTAGTAGTATCAGCAGCAGTAGTAGTCCTAGTAGTAGTAGTAAAAGTCCTAGTAGCTGAAATAATAGTAATAGTAGTAGTAACAGTAGTTGTAGTAGCAGTGGCAGTAGCAGCAGCAGTAGTAGTAGTAATCGTAGTAGCTATAGTAGGTGCAACAGTAGTAGCAGTAGTAGTAGCTGTTGCAGCAGTTGCAGCAGTAGTAGTTATTGTAGCAGTAGTAGTAGCTGTTGTAGCAGTAGTTGTAGTAGTAGTTATAGTAGTAGTTTAGAACAACAACTACTACTGCTAAAACAACAACTACTACTCCTACTACTGCTGCTGCTACTACTACCACTGCTGTAACTAGTATAGCTATTACTACTGTTACTATTACTAATACTACTACTACTCCTACTGCGGCTACTATTGCTACCACTACTAACACTACTTATATTACTAGTATGATTGCTACTACTGCTCCTACTACGATGACTACTAATAGTACTATTAGTAATACTACTACTACTAATAATACTACTGTTGTTACTATTACTACTATTACCACTACTACTACTACCCCTACTACTATAACAACTATAACTACTGCTACTACTACTACTACTTGTACTACTACATCTACTACTACTATTACTACTATTGCTACAACAACATCTAATACTATTACTACTTTTCTAGTTACTGCAACTATTTTTATGACTACTATGACTCAGCAGCAACAACAACTACTACTACTCCTGTGATTACTACTACGATGATTACAACTACTACAACATGTACTGCTCCTCCAAGAACTAATACAACTGTTACTACTGCTATTGCTACAACCTCTAATATAACAATTACTACTTCTATTACTATTACTCCTCCTCCTACTACTACTACTTCTTCTTCTTCTACTTCTACTACTACTATCACTACTACTACTACTACAACAACAACAACAACTACTACTACTACTACTAACACTAATACTACTACTACCACCACCACCACCACCACCACTACTACGACTACTACTGCTACTACTACTACTATGAGTACTGCTACTGGTACTAATACTTCCACTTCCACTTCTTGTATAATTGTTACTACTACTACTACTCCTATTTCTACTACTAGTATTACTACTACTAGTACTACTACTACTACTACTTCTCCTCCTACTTCTACTGCTACTCTTGCTACTACTACTATGATTACAACGACTACTACTGTCACCACTACTTCGATTACTACTACTACTAATGCTACTAATGCTAGCACTCTGACTAATACAACAACAACAACAACTACTACAACAACACTACAACTACTACTACGACTACTATTACTAATACTACTACTGCAACTCCTACTTCTAGTATTACTACTACTACTACTGCCGCAGCTACTACCACTCAAATGACTACTACCACTACTACTACAAGTCCAACAACTGCAACTATGACAACTACTACTACCACATCTACTACTATAAGTAGTACTACCACATCTACTACCACCACTACTACTATCACTACGACTACCACCACCACGACACCTGCTATTACTGCTACTACTTTTAGTACTATAACTACTATATCTTCGACTACTACTACTACTACTACTATGACTCTTGCTCCTACTACTACTACTAATACAACTACCACTACTAGTACTACTCCTACTACTACTACTCTAACTGCTACTACTACAATTACTATTGCTAGCTACTATTGCCACTACTACAACTATTGTTACCCCTACTACTACTACTTCTATTACTAGAATTGCTACTCATACACATTTTACTATTACCATGACTACTACTACTATTAATACTTTTACTACTATTGCTCTAGCTTCTATTGCTACTAACACTATAGTTGTTGTAGTTGGTACTGCTATTGCCACGACTACAACTTCTCTTACACCTATTCCTACTACTACTAATACTTCAACTAATATTACTGCTACTCCTAATACTACTACTACAATAACAATAATAACAACAACAACTACAACTACGACTACTATTATTGTGACTTCTGCTACAACTACTGCTTCTACTACTATTACTACTATTACTACTGATGCTAATAGTAATACTACTATTACTGCTGCAATTACTTCGACTATTACTACTACTACTGTTGCTGCTACTACTACTATAGTTTCTACTACCACTCCTACGATTACTACAACTACTACTACATGTCCAACGACTACTACTACAGCTACTACTACTTCTTCTACTACAAGTACTACTACCAATTCTACTAGTACAACCTCTACTACCAGTACTCTTACTTCCACCACTACACCTGCTATTACTCCTACTAGTACTACAACTACTACAACTTTGACTACTACTACTACTACTACTAATACAACACCTGGTCCTTCTACTACTAGTAGTACTATACCTACTACTTCTACTCAATCTACGACTATGATAATTACTACAGCTAGCTACTACTAGTACAAATACAACAACTACTACAGCTACTACGACTACCACCACCACCATTGCTACTACAACTACTTCTACTACTCTTACTACTACTACTATTACTACAGTCGCCACTCCTACTCGTTTTACTATTACCACTACTACTACTACTCTTGCTCCTACTACTACTACTATTACTACTACTACTACTTCTCCAACTTCTATTAGTACTAATACTGCTGCTGTTGCCGCTGCTACTACAACTTCCACTACTACTTGTACTAATATTATTATTATTGTTGCTACAACTGCTACTATTATAACTCCAACTTTAGCTACAACTACTACTACTAATATTACAATGCTTCTGCTAAGTATAAGACACTACTACCACCACATACTGCTAAAGTTGTTGTTGTTGTAGGTAAACAAAAAAAACTTACTACCACACTATACTTACAACTCTCCTTACCCCTATTTCCTACTATTACTCAACTTCTCCTCCTACTACTACTCTAATACTATTACTATTCTACTACTCCTTCCACTCCACCCCAATTTACTTCTATACTTTACTACAACTACTACTTGTACTACTATTATACTAATACTACTCTTCTGTTACTCCAACTATGCTGCTGCTTGTTGCTCCAACTGCTGCCTATTACACTGATGTTATTACTACTACTCCTATAATTACTACTTATAGCAACCACGACAAACAACTAAACTATTCGATTGCTACTACTATTACTTCACTACTCCTTTAGTACTACTACTGCAGCCTTCTACTGCTACTACTACTACAACTCCTACCTCCTACTCCTACATTACTACTACTACTCTACTATTACTTACTTCTTGCAACTACTCATTTACTGCTGTTACTACTACTACAACAAGCACTACACATACTACTACTCAACTTCTGGTATCTAATACTATTCTACTACTACTCCTGCCACTACACTACTACAACAAAATACCACTACAACAACAACAACAACTACCTCTACTTCTACTACTACTGCTACTACTACTTCAATATTACAATAATTACTGCTACTACTACCACCTCGCCTATTACAACCCTACTACTACTACTGCTGCTACTACTGCTACTACTTCTTCTCCTTCTACTACCACTGTTACTCCCTCTATTGCTACTAGCTACCACTACTACTACTACTACTTCTTCTTCTTCTACTACTATCATTGCTACTCCCTCTAATACTACTACTACTTCTACTACTACTACTACAATAATAACAACAACAACTACTAGTTCTACTACTACTACTACTACTACGACTACTTCTCCATTGCTATGACAACCACTGATGCTACTAATACTACTACCACTACTACTACAATTACTTTTCTTACAACTACAACTATTACTATTGCTACTACTTCTACTCCTACTCCTACTATTATAATAACTACTACTACAACTAATATTACTACTACTGCCTACTACTATAACTACTACAGCGGTTGTAAAAACTAACTACTACTCCGCTTACCACTAGTTACTACCACTACTACTACTACTACTACAACTACTACTATGATTACTAGGTCTACTACTGCACTATTTCTACTACAAACTACACATACAGTACTGCTGTGCTATTACTACTAATGCAACTTGTCCTTAGAACTATACAATTATGACTACTAAAGCTATTTTCTATACTATCATTACTCCTACTCCTCTACTAACTAATACTTCTCATATTACTGCTACTTCTGGCTACTTAAATTGGTTCCAACATGTACTACCACTCGTACTACTGCCTATTAACTTCTCTCAACTACTACTACTACTCTACTAATACTACAGTACTAATACTATTACTACTACTTCTACTTACTACTACAAACTTCTACTACTACTACCAACTACTGCTTCTAATACTACCTACTTCTATTACTAATCCGATTGACAACTACTCTACTACTCTTACTACTACTACTATTAATACTACTACCACTATTACTACTCTTACTTGTACAACACACTTGCTACCTGTCCTCTACTACAACTACAATAACAACAACAACAACAAAGAACTACTAATTACTACTACTACTACTCCTCCCTACTACTCCTACAACCACTTCGCTACTGCTATGCCTACTAGCATCTAATGCTACTACTACAACTATGATACTGGCTACTACTTAATGCTACTACCACTACTACTACCACTACTCCAGTTGCTACAACTACTACTACTAGTGCTAAACTGCTGTAGCTACTTGTGCTACTCCTACTACTCCTACAATAAACCACAACAAAAATAACAACAACTTCTACTACTGCTACTACAGCCACTCCTAATACTACTACTACTACCATTATTATTACCTCAAATACTATGACTACTACTTCTACTACTACAGCAACTACTATCGCAACCCTACTACTACTTCTCTTACTACTACTACTGTAGTAATTATTGTTGCTACTACTTCTAATACTACTGTTACTACTGCTACTATTACTACTTCTGTTACTACAGCTACTAGTAGTAGAAATAATGGTAGCAGTACTAGAAGTTGGAGCAATCATAGTTGTAGTAGTGCTTGTAGTAGTAGTAGAAATAGTATTAGTAGTTGTACTAGTAGTGATAGTGGTAGTAGTTATCGCAATAGTAATAGTAGCAGTAGGAGTAGTAGTTGTAGTAGTAGTTGTATTAGTAGAAGCAGCAGTAATAGTAGTAACCAGAGTAGTAGAAGTAATAGTAGTAATAGTAGTAGTAGTTGCAGTAAAGTAGAAGCCATAGTAGTGGTAGAAGTAGTAGTAGTGATAGTAGTAGAAGTAGTAGTAGTTGCATTAGTTGCAGTAGTTGTAGTAGTAGTCATAGTAGTAGTAGTACTGGCAGCAGTTGTTGTAATTGTAATAGTAGTTATAGTTGCAAAAGTAGCTAAAGTAGAAGTAGTGGTAATAATAGTAGCAGAAGTAGTATTTGTAGGAGTTTTAGTAGTAGTAATAATAAGAGGAGGAGTAGTAGTAGTAGCATAAGGAGTAGGAGTAGTAATAGCAGTAGTAGTAGTTGTAGCAGCAGTAGCAGGAGGAGGAGTAGGAGTGGTAGTAGGAATAGGTGTAGTAGAAGTTATAGTAGTAGGTGTAATATTAGGAGGAGTAGTAGTAGCACTAGTACTAGCAATAGTAGCAGCAGTAGTAGCAGAAATTATAGTGGTAGCAACTGTCATAGCAACAACAACATTCATAGTAGTAGGGGTAGCAATATTATCAGTAGTAGTAGCAATAGCAATAGTCGTTGTAGCATAATAGTAGCAGTTGCAATTGTAGAAGTAATTTTATCAGTAGTAGTAGCTGAGGTAGTATTAGTAGTAGTAGCATTAGCAGTAATAGTCCTCATAGTAGTAGCAGCAGTAGTAGTAGTAGTAGTAGCAACAGCAGTAACAAAATTAGTGGTAGTCATATGATTATGAGTAGTAGTAGTACTATTACTATTAGTAGTAGCAATATTAGTAATAGTAGAATTATAGTCATAGTATTAGTTTTAGTTGTATTTATAGTAGCAAAAGTAGTAATAGTAGTAGTAGTAGTAGTAGCAGGAGGAGGAGGAGGAGGAGGTGGAGTAGT
Organism: Trichopus zeylanicus subsp. travancoricus; assembly: GCA_005019695.1. Classification (NCBI taxonomy): domain Eukaryota; kingdom Viridiplantae; phylum Streptophyta; class Magnoliopsida; order Dioscoreales; family Dioscoreaceae; genus Trichopus; species Trichopus zeylanicus. Next base: position 152,072 of record RXID01011062.1, read on the forward strand.
AGTAGTAGCTGTAGTAGCAGCAGTAGTAGTAGAAGCGGTTGTGGTAGTTTTAGTTGTAGTAGTTGTAATAGTAGTAGTTATAGTAGTTGTAGTTGTAGTAGTTGTATTAGTTATAGTAGTAGTAGTTGTTGTAGTAGGAGTAGTAGCAGCAGTAGTAGTAGAAGTAGCAGTAGTTCTTGCAGTAGTCAAAGTAGTAGTAGAAGTGTTAATTGAAGTGGAAGTACTTGTAGTAGTAGTAGTATGTGGAGAAGCAACAAAATTAGTCATTGTAGAAGTAGTAGCTGTAGTAGTAGTACCAGCAACAACAGTAGTTATAGGAGTAGTTGTAGTAGTAGGAGTAGTAGCAACAATAGTCGTAGTTGTAGCAGTAGTTATAGATGTAGCAGTAGCAGTAGTAGTTGTAACAGTAGTAGTAGTAGTAGTAGTAGTAGTGGTAGCAGTAGTAGTAGTCCTAGTAGCTATCATAGTAGTAATTATTATACTAGTAGTAGCAGTAGTAGCCACGGTGGTGGTAGTAGCGATAGTTACAGTGGTATAGTCATAGTAGTAATAGTAGTAACAGTAGTAGAAATAGTAGTAGAAGTAGCAGAAGAAGTAGCAGTAGTAATTGTAATAGTAGGAGTAGCAATACTACTTATAGTAATAGTAATGTAGCAATAGCAGTATTAGTAGGAGTAGCTACAGTAGTAGTAGCTGAAGTAGTAGCAGTAGTAACTGTAGTAGGAGAAGTAGTTCTTGTAGGAGACATAGCAGTAGCAGTAGTGGTAGTACTTTTAGTAGCAGAAGAAGTAGTAGTAGTTGCAGTAGTGGTAGTATAAGCAGTACTAGTAGCAATTATTTTAGTAGTAGTCATAGTATTGGTTACAGTAGTAGTATTTTTAGTAGTCGTAGTAGTAGCAGTACTATTCGTAGTAGTAGTAATAGCAGAAGTAATAAGAGTTGTAGCATAAATAGCAACAGTAGCAATAGTAACAGTGGTTGTTCTAGTAGTAGTCATAGTAGTAGTAATAGTGGCAGTAGTGGCAGTAGTAGTAGTACTTGTAGTAGTAGTAGTAGCAGTAGTAGTAGTAGTAGTACCATTAGTTGTATTTTTAGTAGTAGTAGCAGGAGATGTAATAGTAGTAGTAGTAGTGCCAGCTGTAGTTGTAGTAGTAGCAGTTGTAGCAATAGGAGAAGAAGTAGGTATAGTAATAGTAGTAGATGTAGAAGCAATAGTAGCAGCTACAATAATAGTAGCAATAGTAGTGTTAGTAGTAGCTGTAATAGTAGTAGTAGCGGCAGCAGCTGTAGCAGTAGTAGTAGAAGCAGTATTAGTAGCAATAGTAGTAGTACAAATAGTAGTTTTAGTGTGAGCGGTATTAGTTATAGTAGTAGTAGTAATAGTAATAGTAGCAGCAACCACAACAGTAGCAGTAGTGATAGTAATAGTAATAGTTATAGTAGCAGCAGCTGGAGTGGTAGTAGTAGCCACATTTGCAACCTAGTAGTTGTTATTATAGTAGTAGTTGTAGTAGTAACAGTCGTAGTAGTAGTAGTAGTTGCTATAGTCGTGGTAGTGGCAATAGTAGTAACAGTAGTAGTAGCAGTAGTTGGCGAAGTAGTAGTAGTAGCTATAGTAGTAGAAGTGGTAATAGTAGTAGTAGAAGCAGTAGCAGCAGGAGTAGTACTAGTAGTAATAGCAGTAGTTGCAGCAGTGGTAGTAGTAGTTGTTGGAGCAGCATCAGTAGTACTTGTAGTAGTAGTAGTAGCCATAGTTGCAGTAGTAGTAGTTTTAATAATAGCAATAGTCATACCAGTGGTAGCTCTAGTAGCAGTAGTAGTAGAAGTTGTTATAGTTGCAGTCATTAATGTAGTAGCGGATGTAGTAGTAGTAGTAGTAGAAGTAATAGTTGTAGTAGTAGTAATAGTAGTGATAGTAGTATTAGCCGTAATACTAGTAGTAGCAGCAACAGTAGTAGGAGTAGTAGTATTAGTAGGCGTAGTAGTTGTAGTAGTAGCAGTAACTGTAGTTGCAGCATAAGTAGTTGCATTAGTAGTGGTGGTAGTAGTAGTCGTAATAGCAGAAGTAGGAGCAATAGTAGTAGTAGTAGTAGTAAAAGTTATAGCTATAGTAGGATTAGTAGTAGAAAGAGTAATACTTATAGTAGCTATAGTAGCATTTGTTGCAACAGTAGCAGTAGCAGTAGTGGTACTACTGGCTGCAGAAGTAGTAATAGTACAACTGGAAGCAGAAGTAGCATTGTAGTGGTAGAAATAATTATAGCAGTAGCAGAAGCTTTTGTAGTAGTAGTAATAGTAGTAGCAGAAGTATTAGGAGTGGGTGTAGTTATAGTTGTAGCAGCAGTAGCAATAGTAGTGGTAGCTATAGTTATAGCAATTGTAGTAGTTGTAGCACTAGTAGCTATTATAGTAGTAGTAGCAATAGCAGCAGCAGTAGCAATAGTAGCTGTTGCAGCAGTGGTAGCAGTAATTGTTGTAGTATTAGTAGTATTAGCAACAGCAGTAGTTGTTGTTGTTACAATAGTAGTAGTTGTAGGAGTAGTAGTCATAGCAGTAGTACCAACATTGTTAGTAGTTGTAGTAGTAGCGATAATAGTAGCTGTAGTAGTAGTAGTCGTCCTAGTAGTAGTTGCAGTAGTAGTAGTAGTGGAAGTTGTGGCAGAAGTAGTAGCACTAGTCATAGTAGTAGTCGTTGTTGTAGAAGTTAATGCAACAATAGTTGTAGTTGTAGTAGTACTAGTAGTGGTAGTAGTAGCAGTAGTAGTAACAGTAGTAGTAGTAGCAATTGTAGTGGTGGTCGTAGTTATTGTAGAAGTGGTTGTACTGGTAATAGTAGTAATAATCTTAGTAGCGGTTGTAGTAGCAACAGTAATAGTGTAGTAGTTATAATAGACATAGTAGTAGTAGTAGTAGAAGCAGTCGAAAAAGTATTAGTGGTAGCAGCAGAAATATTAGTTGCAGAAGTTGCAGATGTGATAGTAGTAGAAGTAGTAGGAGTAGTAGGAGTGGTAGTAGTAGCAGAAATTGTAGTCGTAGTAGTAGTAATAGTAGTAGTAGCAGTAGCAGTTGTTGTGGCATATGTAGTAGTAGCAGTAGTTGTACTAATAGTAGAAGTATTAGCAGCAGTTATTCTTGTTGTTATAATAGAAACAAGTTGTAGAAGTAGTAGTAGAAGTAGTGTTTGTTGTTTTAGTAGTAGTACTTGTAGCAGTAGTAGTATTTGTTTTTGTAGTAGTAGTACAAGTAGCTGTAATAGTAGTAGTATTAGAAGTAGAAGTAGTGGTACCAATTATTGAAGTAGTAGTCGTAGTAGCAGTGGTAGGTGCAGTAGTAGCAGTTGTAGTGGTTGTAGCAGTAGTTGCAGTAGTAGTAGTTGTAGTAATACCAGTAGAAGAAGTAGTAGTAGTAGTAGCTATAGTAGTAGTAGTGGTGGTGGTAGTAGTAGTAATACTCGTACAAGCGGTAGTTGTAGTAGCCGAAGTATTATTTGTTATAGTAGCAGTTACAATAGTAGCAATATTTGTAGCAGTGTAATAGTGTTAGGAGAAGTAGTAGTTGTTGCAATAGTAGTAGCAGTAGCAATAGTAGTAGTTGTAGTAGCAGTAGCAGTAGTTGCAACAGCTATAGTAGTAGCAGTAGTAGTAGGGGCTGGATTAGGTGTAGTTATAGGAGTAGTACTAGTTGGAGTATTGGTAGTGGTAGTAGTAGTAGTTGTAGTAGTAGTAGTGGTAGTAGTAGTAGTTGTAGTAGTAGTAGTGGTAGTAGCAATAGTATTTATAGTAGTAGCAATAGAAGTAATATTAGGAGTGGTAGTTGGAGCAGGAGTTGGAGTTGGGGTAGTAGTAGTAATAATAGTTGCATTAGTGGTAGTAGTTATAGTATTGATAATAGCAGAAGTAGTAGCAAGAGTAATTGGGGTAGTAGTAGAAATAGCACCAGTAGTTGTTACAGTAGCAGATGTTGTAGCAGTAGTGGTAGTATTAGAAGTCACAATAGTAGTAGTACTAATAGGCGTTGTAGTATCAGTTGTAGCAAGTGAAGAAGTAGTAGGAGGAGGAGAAGTAGTAGTAGTACCGGCTATAGCAATAGTGTAGTAGCAGTTGTAACAGTAAGAGAAGAAGTAGGTATAGTAGTAGTGGTGGTAGAAACAACAGTAGCAGCAACAACAATAGTAGCTGTAGTAGTATTAGTAATAGCAATAATAGTAGTAGTGATAGAAGCAGTAGAAGTAGTAATAGTAGCAGCAGCAGCAGTTGTAGCAGTAGAAGTAGTATTAGTAGTAATTATAGTAATAGTAGTAATAGTAGTAGTATTGGATGTAGTATTACTAGCAACAGCAGCAGTAGTTGTTATAGTAGTAACAGTAGTAGTAACAGTAGTATTTGCTATAGTTGTGGTAGTAGTAGTAGTAGTAGTAGCAGAAGTAGTAGTTGGAGAAGTAGTAGTAGCAACAACAGTAGTTGCTGGAGTAGTAGTACTAGTAGTAGTTTTAGTAGTAGTAGTAGGTGTAGGTGTAGGAGGAGTAGTAGTAGTTGGAGTAGTAGCTATAGTAATAGTAGTAGTAGGAGTAGTAGTATTAGTAGTAGAAATATTAGTAGCAGTGGTGTTAGTAGTAGTAGTAGCAATAGTCGTAGTAGAAGTAGCAGAAGTAGTAGAAGTCATATTGGCAGTAGTAATTTTAGGTGGGGTCGGAGGAGTATTAGGATTAGTAGTATTATTAGTGGAAGCTACTATAATAGTAGTAGAAGGTGTAGTAGTGGTAATAGGAGTAGGAGTAGGAGTAGGAGTAGGAGGAGTAGTAGTAGGAGTAGTAGTGTTAGTATTAGTAGTAGTAGCACACGTAGTAGGAGTAGTAGTTGTAGCAATTATACGGGTAGCATAAGTAGTTGTAGTAGTAGTTGTCTTATTAGTATAATTATCAGTACTAGCGGTACTAGTATTAATAGTAGAAGAAGTAGTAGTAGTAGTAGTGGGAACTGCACGACCAACAACATTAATGGTAGTTATAGCAGTAGTAATAGTTAAAGTGGTAGTAGTAGTGGTAGAAGTTGTAGTAGTAGTAGGCGTCCTAGTCGTAGTAGTAGTTGTTGTTGGAGTAGTACTACGAGCAGTTGTTGTAGTAGTAGTAATGCAAGGAGCAGTTGTAGTGGTAGCAGTAGTTGTAGTAATACTAGTAGTAGTAGTAGTAGGAATAGCAGCAACATCAGTAGTAGTTGTAGTAGTAATAGTAGTACTAATAATTGCACTAGTAGAGATGTAGTAGTAGTCTTTGTAGTAGTAGTAGCAATAGTAGTAGTTGTAGTACGAGCAGTAGTAGTAGTTGTTGTTGTAGTAGTAGTAGTAGTTATTGTTGCTATTGTTGTTGTTGTTGTAGTAAGAGTAGTTGTAGTTGTAGTAGTGTTTGGTGTAGTAGTATTAATACGAGTAATAGTAGGAGTAGTAGCACTAGTAGGAGTACTAGTAGCAACAGGAGTAGTCGTAATAGTAGCAGTAGTACTAGTAAGAGGAGTAGTTCTATTAGAAGTAGTAGAAGTAGTAGTATTAGTAGTAGTAGTTGTAGTAGTAGTAGTAGTAGTAGTAGTAGTAGTAGTAGTAGTAGTAGTTGTAGTAGTAGTGGTACTAGTGGTGGTAGTAGTAGTAGGAGTTAGAGTAAGAGTGGTAGTTGTAGTGGTAGTTGTATTAGTAGGAGAGTAGCAGTAGCAATGGTACTAATAGTAGTAGTAGGTTTAATAGTAGGAGGAGGAGTGGTGGTAGCAGTAGTAGCAGCAGTAGTTGTTATTGTTGTAGTTGTACCTGTAGTAGTCGGAGTTGTAGCATTTGTAATTCTACTAGTAGTAGAAGTTGTAGTAGTTGTTGTGGCTGTTGTGGTGGTAGTAGAAGTAGTAGTAGTAGTAGTAGTAGTCATTGGAGTAGGGGTAGTTGTAGTAGTAGTGGTCGGAGTAGGTGTAGGAGTAGTGGTCGGAGTAGGTGTAGGAGTAGGAGTAGTAGTAGTAGGAGTAGTAGTAGTGTCAATATTAGTAGTATTGTATCAAAACTAATAGTTGTTATAGTAGTAGTTATGGAAATAGTTGTAGTAGTAGTAGCAGTAGTAGTTGTTGTTGTGGGAGTAGTAATCGTAGCAGTAGTGGTTGCAGTAGTAGCAGTACTTTTTGTTGTTGTAGTAGTATTCGCAGTGGTAGTTGCAATAATAGTATTACTAGTTGTAGTAGCAATAGTAGTAGTAGTAGTTTTAGTAGTAGCAGTAGCAGTAGTTGCAGCACATGTAGTAGCTGTAGCAGTGGTGGTGGTAGTAGTAGTAGTAGTAGTTGTAGTAGTAGTAAAAGTCATAACCGTAGCGGTACCATTAGTAGTAAGAGTAATAGTTGTAGCAGTAGTAGTTGCATTTATAGCAACAGTAGCAGTAGTAGCAATACTACTACTGGTAGAAGAAGTCACAGTAGTACTATTGGTAGCAACAGTAGCAATAGTAGTGGTAGTAATGATAGTAGTAGCAGTGGTAGTAGTGTAGCATTAGAAGAAGTATTTGGAGTCGTTGTCATGGTAGGAGTAGGAGGGGCAGTTGTGGCAGCAGTAGTAATAGTAGTAATAGTAGTTATTGTTGTTGTTGTTGTAGTAGTAGTATTAGTTGCAGAAGTAGCTGTTGTAATAGCGGTAGCAAAAGTAGTAGTAGTATTAGTCGTATTAGCAATAGTAGTAGTAGTTGTTGTTGTAGTAGTTGTAGTAACAGTTGTCATAAGAGTAGTAGCAGAATTGTTAGTAGTTGTAGTAGTAGTAGCGACAACAGCAGTAGCAGCAGCAGCAGCAGTGGTAATAGTAGTAGTTGCAGTAGTAGCAGTAGTGGAAGCAGTAGCAGAAGTAGTAGCAGTAGTCGTAATAGTAGCAGTTATAGTAGTAACAGTAGTGGTAGTAGTGGTACTAGTAGTAACAGTAGTAGTAGTAGTAGTAGCACTAGAAGCAGTATGAGTAGTAGTAGTTGTTGCAGAATTGGTGGTCCTTGCACTAGTAGTAGTTATAGTAGCAGCAGTTGTTATTGTAGCAATAGTAGTAGTTGTCATTGTAATAGACACGGTAGTAGCAGTAGTAGTAGTGAAAAAGTATTAGTATTAGCAGTAGAAGTAATAGTAGTACTAGTAGTAGCAAAAGTGACAGTAATAGAAGTATTAGAAGTAATAGTAGTAGCAGTAGTTATTGTAGATGTAGTAGTAGCAGTAGTTGTAGTAGTAATAGAAGTAGTAGTAGTAGTTATTGTTGTTATAGGGAAACTAGTAGCATAAGTAGTAGTAGAAGTAGTATTTGTTGTTGTAGTAGTAATATTAGTAGCAGTAGTATTTGTAGTAGTAGTAGCCATAGAAACAATAGTAGGTATAATAGTTGTAGTAGTAGTAGTAGTAGTAATATCAGTAGAAGAAGTAGTAGTAGCAGTAGCAGTCACAATAGTAGTAGTGGTAGTAGTAGTAATACTCGTACTAGCAGTAGTAGTCATAGTAGAAGTAGTATTAGTTATAGTAGAAATAGTAGCAGTAGCAAAATTAGTAGTAGTGGGAATAGTATTAGGAGAAGTAGTAGTTGTTGCAATAGTTGTAGCTATTTTAGTGGTAGAATTAGTAGTAATAGCAACAATAGTAGTAGCATCAGTAGTAGTAGTTGTAGTTGCAGCAATTATAGCAGTAGTTGTTGTAGTAGGGGATGCATTAGGAGTAGTTGTAGGAGTAGTACTAGTTGGAGTATTGGTTGTGTCTTTATTAGTTATAATAGTAGTAGTGGTAGTAGACGTAGTAGTTGAGGTAGAAGTAGTAGAAGTTGGAGCAGGAGTTGGAATGGGGGTAGTAGTAGTAGTAATAGTAGTAATAGTAGTAGTAGTGGTAGTTGTAGTAGTTGTGGTAGTAGTAGGAGCAGCAACAGTAATTGTAGTAGTAGTAGTAGAAATAGCACAAGTAGTAGTAGCAGCAGTAGTTGTCGTAGTAGTACTGGTAGTAGTAGAAGTAGCATTAGTAGTAGTACCAATAGCTGTTGTAGTGGCTGTTGTAGCCGGAGAAGTAGTAGTAGTAGTTATTGTAGCAATAGGGAAATAAATAGGTATAGTAGTAGGAGAAGAAGTAGGTGTAGTATTAGTAGTAGAGATAGAAGAAATAGTAGCGACAGTAGCACTAGCAGTAGTAGTAGTATTAGCTAGGTCAGTAATGGTAGTAATCGTAGCAGTTGCAGCAGTTGCAGCAGTAGTAGTAATAGTAGGGGGCAGTAGCAACAGCAATAATAGTAGTAGTAGAAGCAGTATTAGTAGCAATTGTAGTAGTAGTAGTAGAAACTATATTACAGGTAATAGCAGTAGTATTAGTAGTAGATGAAGCAGGTGTAGTATCGGGGTAAAAGTAGCGGCAGTAGTAGCAACAGCAGCAGCTGTAGTAGTGCTATTAATAGTAGTAATAATAGTAGCAGTAGTAATATTAGTAGTCGTAGAAGTAGTTGCAGCTACAACAACTTCAGTAGTAGTTGTAGTAGCAGTAGCAGCAATAACAATAGTAGCAATAGTAGTAGTTGCTATAGTCATGGTAGTAGTAGTAGCAGAAGCTGTAGCACTAGTAGTGGTAGCAGAAGTAGTAGTTGTAGAAGTAGTTGTGGCAATCGTAGTAGTAGGAGGAGGTGGAGTAGTAGTAGTAGTAGGTGTATGTCTAGGAGTAAGATAGTAGTAGGAGTAGTAGCTATAGTAGTCATAGTAGTAGTAGTAGTAGTATTAGAAGTAGTGGTGGTAGTAGAAATAGTTGTTGTAGTGGTAGTAGAAGAAGAAGAAGTAGTAGTAGTCGTAGTAGTAGAAATAGTAGGTGGAGTCATTGGAGTACTAGGATTAGTCATAGTATTACTAGCAGCAACAAAAATAGTAGTAGTAGGGGTAGTAGTGTCCATAGGTGTAGGAGTAGGAGTGGCAGTTGGTGTAGGAGTAGTAGTGTTAGTATTAGTAGTAGTAGTAGTACAAGTAGTAGCAGGAATAGTAGTAGTAGCAATTATATAGGTAGTAGAAGTAGTATTAGTCTTATTAATAGCGGTTGTGGTAGTAGTATTAGCAGTAGAAGTTGTAGTAGTTATAGTAATAGGAGCTACAGGAGCAGCAATAGTAATAGTAGTTATAGTAGCAATAGAAAGCATAGTAGAAGTCGTGGCAGTAGTAGTAGTACTTGTGGTAGTAGCGGTAGTTGTAGGAGTAGTACTGGGGTAATGGTTGTTCTAGTAGTAATAGTAAGAGTAGTTATAATAGTAGTAGTGATACTCATTGTAGTAGCAGTAGGAATAGCAGCTAGATTAGTAGTTGTAGTAGTAGTCGTAGTATTAATAATTGTACTAATAGTGATGTACTAGCAGTCTTACTAGTAGTAGTAGAAGTAGTAGTCGTAGTAGTAGTAGCAGCAGGAGTAGTAGTAGTAGTAATAGAACTAGTAGTAGTTTTTGTTGTTGTTGTTGTGGAAGTAGCAGCAGTAGTTACAGTAGTAGTTTGTAGGAGTGTTTGGAGTAGTAGTATTAGTACAGGTAATAGTAGGAGTAGTAGTAGTAGTAGGAGGAGTAGTAGTAGTAGTGGTGGTGGTGGTAGTAGCAGTGCAATAGTGGCCACAATAGTAGTAGCAGTAGTTGTAACCATAGTAGTAGATGCAATAGTAATAATAGCAATAGTAGTAGGAGCAGCAGCAGTAGTTGTAATAGTAGTAATAGTAATAGTTGTAGCAATGGTTGCAGTAGTAGTAGTTGAAGTATTAGGAGTAGTAGTCGGAGTAAGTGTAGGATTAGGAGTAGTAGTAGAAGCAGTAGTAGCAATAGTAGTATGAGTAAGAGTAAGAATAGTAGTAGTTGTAATAGTCATAGTAGTAGCAGTAGTAGTAGTAGAAGGAGTAGTTGGAGTAGTAGTAGCAGTAGGAGTTGGAATAGGACTAGTAGTAGCAGTAGTAGGAGTATGAGTAAGAATAGTAGTAGTAGTAGTAGTAATAGTTGTTGTTGTTGTTGTAGTAGTAGTAGTAGTGGGAGTTGGAGTAGGGGTAGTATTAGTTGTAGTAGTAGTATGAGTCAGAGTAGGAGCAGTAGTAGCAGTAGCAGTAGTAGTGGTAGTCATAGTAGTAGTAGCAATAGTAGTAGTAATACTAGTAGTAGTACTAGTGATAGTAGTGGTAGTAGTAGTAGGAGTATTAGTTGTTGTAGGATTGCTTGATGTACCAGTATTAGTACGAGTAGTAGTAGTCATACTAGAAGAAGGAGTAGTAGTGGTGGTGGTGGTGGTAGTAGTAGTAGTAATAATAGTAGTAGTAGTAGTAGTTTTAGTAGTAGTTGTAGCAGCAGTAGTCATAGTAGGAGTGTAGTAATAGTAGGAGGAGGAGTAGTAGTAGTGCTAGAAGTAGTTGGAGTGTTAGGAGTAGTAGTAGTTATAGGAGCGGTAGCTATTGGAGTAGTAGTAGTGCTAGAAGTAGCTGGAGTGTTTGGAGTACTAGTAGTAGTACGAGTGGTAGTGGTAGTAGTAGGAGTAGTAGTATCGTAATAGTAGTAGTAGTTGTTGTTGTTGTGGTGGTGGTGGTAGTAGTAGTAGGAGTAATAGTAGGAATAGGACTTGGAGTAGCAACAGTAGTAGGATTTGGGGTAATAGTAGTTGTAGTAGTAGGAGTACTAGTAATAGCGGTAGTAGTAGTAGTTGTTGTTGTAGTTGTAATGGAAGTATTAGTAATAATTGTAGTAGTAGTAGTAGTCATAGTAGTAGATGTAGCCGTAGCAGCACCAGTAATAGTACTCATGGTGGTAGTAGTATTAGATGCAATAGTAGTATCAGTTGTATTAGTAGGAGGAGTAGTAGGAGTTGAGGTTGGAATTGGGAGTTATAGTAGGAGATTTAGTAGTTGTAGTACTACTAGTAGCAGTTGTAGGCGTAGGAGTAGTAGTAGTAGCAGAAATAGTAGTGGCAGTACTAGTAGTAGTTGTAGTAGTAGTTATAGCAAGAGTAGTTATAGTAGTTGTAGATATTGTTATGGCAGCAGTAGTTGCATTAGTAGTAGTAGTAGCAGAAGTAGTAGTAGCCTGAATGCGAGGTAGTGTAGCAGTAGTAGTGGTAACAGTAGTAGTAGTAACAGTAGTGGTAACAGTAGTAGTAGCAGTAGTAGAAGTAGTAGTAGCCTGAATGCGAGGTAGTGTAGTTTCTCCTCTGGGCCCCTTCCGGAGGTTGGAACCGCCTCTCCTACGGGCTCTGCTGGGTACTCCTCTTGTGCTAGGGGAGAAGTACTTGTTGTTGGGGTAATGGAGCTTTGCCCGTTGGTATGCCTAGTGCACCCTTCCTTCTGCGGTTGGCATCCTTCTTCGAGTTCCTGCAGAACATATATGACTTCATTTTGTATGAGTGGGCAGAGGGAGTTGTGGAGGTTCTGAGGATCCTGCACAGATATCAAGTCATAATTATCTGGAACATTTAGTTGCTTGAAGATAGCAACCCTCTTTTCGTTCTTTCTATCATCGGATGCCTCCTCATCTCCTGGGAGGTAGCAGGATCTTCTTGGCATTTCTGGTTGAAATTGTTGGAGGGAGGACTCCCTGCTGAGCCCTGATTGCTGGATATCAATATTCTCTTCTTCCTCCAGCTCTTCTATGGCGACGGCCACCGATGCTGTAGGAGTAGTACTGATAACAGTTACAATGTGAACTCCTCCTTGCATGGCTTTAATAAAGTTGCATCCAATTTTTATCTGGATGCCATCGCCTAGCTCCATTATGAAGTTGTACGTGTAGGGGATCTTGAAGCTGTTATCCCCTAGGAGGTTTTTCATGTATTCAATCTTGTCTCGCGCATCAGTGAATTCCTGCGCAGCAACATGGTTCCTCCTGATGGTTTCCCTTCTTGCAAAAGTCTCCTCAAATAGCCCGAGTTGTTCGGGTTTTATCAAGAGGGGTCCTTTGTTTTGCTGTGTGGATGGTAGGGTCCATATTTTATTGAGGAAGCCTCTTCAGAAACTTCCTTGGTTTCGCTGCCCAGACTCCGTTGTTGTTCTAGATATTGTTGGAGTCATGTTGGCCACTGGCGGGTAACCTGGTGGTCCTGGTTCCATTGAAGCATCTGTGGGGGGCATGTATGGCCCGCTCGGAGATGTTGCCGAGGTTAATGTACTTGTGTACATCCTCTCAAATAGCCTTTTGGCTAGTTTTTGCAGGACAGGGTACTCCATCTCCGGTACTTCTTCCTCGATGCCTGCTGCAATAGTAGCACTATGAGGGGGACAAGTGTTACCTTCTTCTTCATGCTTCTCAGAAGGTATGCTGGCTGGTTCCTCCTCATCAGGTTCGGGCTTTGGTTGAGCCTCTTCTTCAGCTATTGTCTTGTAGACACTTTCCTGTGGTAGGATACTGGTGTATTCCAGTTCCTCGCTTGCTTCTGCTTCCTTTTCTTTAAGCTTCTCAGAGTCTTTTTGCAGGCTTGCGCCTAGCTCTAATTCCTTGACTCTTTCTTTGTAGTAGCCCACCTCCTTCTCCAGCCGTTCAATTTCCCCTTCACACCTTTCTTGCATCAGCCTCTGGTTAGGGAACGATTCTGGTGGAGCTGGTGTAACTGGGACCGCTGTTTTAAAGTAATAGGGTCCACATAGGCTACAGGCAATAACCTTGCATTTGGGGCAATGAATCCTTGCCCGCTGCATTGTTTGGATCTTGCAGCACACGCACTTTTCTTCTCGTGGCTGCACGAAGTCGTTATGCTGCCAAGAATGAGAACATTTTCCTTGGAAGTAAGGCAGCGTTACCTGAGGGCGATACCCTCCTTCTAGTTCTCCCAGAACACAAACTACTTTCTTCTGCTCAGGTGGGTCGAGGGAGCTATGCAGACTTTGGGTTGATAAAGAGGAGTGATGGTCCTTTTTGCGTTCTGCTTCTTGCAGTTCTTGTAGATACTGCGCATTAAAAGGGATCTCTACATAGTTGGTGTTGTAAGGAGGCTCATAATAATTGTTGAAAGATTGTTGGTAGCTTTGCTGGGCCTGATAACACCAATTGTCGTAGTCTTCCAGTGGGGTAGGCAGGTAGTAAGCCATCAGCCTTCAAGCTTTTGCACTTTCTCAGCAAGTATCTGATAAGGATCTCGAAAGACCCTTAGTTTGCCTCGTGCCTCCTGAGGCCTTCGCGTGCGCCTCTCGTGCTGTTGGAGAAGCTTGTCCAGCCGTTTAAGGCTGTCGCCTGGTTCTCTTTGCTAGGGTTGTTGCCTGAACGCCTCAAGTACTAATTCTCGGGCCTCCTGTTTTGAAAGGGGCCTGCTGTCTAGGACTACAGTTGTTAAAGTCCTCAGAGAAACCTCGAGCCTCGAGATCTCTTGTGTGCAAGCTTGATGCAGTTTGAAAAGTTGTCTTAAGTTCTTTAAGTTAACTTCTAATGCAATGCAGGTTTTGTGGTAAATAACAGACAAGTTCTAAGCTAGTTGATTGGTGGAAACTTTTGTTACTAAAGCAAGGTCAAGATACTCAAGGCTAGAGGTTCGGGAACGTTCATACCCCTCCTGAATGGATTTTTCCCATGCTTCAGACATATGGGCTAAAAGTTCACAGTTACCATAATTTTCCCAAGGATAAATTCCAGTATTAGGTTAAACATGGCAATTCCTTACTAGATTAAAGCAATGCTTCAGGATCATACAGGTGTGCCCTTGGGCTTACTCACGGCCACTCGCCTTCACTGCCAAGTTAGGACCTGTCCTTTTTCCTTACACAAAGCTCTTCACCCAGTCAGTAAAAACCATGCTTAATTCTAATCCGCAAATTACCACAAAGGAAAAAGATAGCACTTATGAATTCTTAACACAACATCTTAACATAGTAGTGAAAATCAGGATTTGGGTAAGTACGACCCTTACCTCGCACTCTTGGCACCTTGACCTCTTGGGGGTTCTACTCCGCCATATCTTTAGCTAGCTCTGATACCATGAAATCGACCTTCCTAACGCTGGCGATGCTCGCCGAAGTTTTCGAGGTCGCGGAAGCTCTTTTCAAGGAGGAAAGTAGCAACAAGAAATAAGGAGAAGATATGGAGAAACTCTCGGATTCTGATTGCTAAATTCACACGATTGCTTACAATACTTGGATACTTGGATTATTTTTCGATGATGATTTACAATGGAGGCGTGCCCCTTATATAGAGGGCACGGTGATGTAAGCGCTCACATCAGCTGGTGGTATGAGCTAAGCGCTTACATCAGCATAATAGTAACCTATACTAGAGTAGGCCTATAGCCTTTACATAAGACTCCAAGGGAAGTCTTGTCATAGGCGTAGCCTTTATATCCTACGGCGTAGCCTTTACAGAAGACTCCAAAAGAGATCTTATCCTAAGGCGTAGCCTTTATATCCTAAGGCATAGCCTTTACAGAAGACTCCAAAAGACGTCGCTTTCATAGGCTGGTAGCTTGTCCTTTGGCTAGGCTCGTCCTCTTGCTAGGCTTTGACTTCTTATTGCGTAGCTGCTACGTACTGTACAACAGGATCCTACTTTCCTGTATTAGCTACTATACTTCCATTACTATAGCTACTCCTACTACAACTACAACTGCTCCTACTATTACTAGTACTAGTACTACGGCTCTTACTACTATAAGTGCCACAATCTCTCTAACAGCTCCTACTGCTGCTACTGCTACTACAATGCTACTACCACTACTACTAGTACTAGAACTGCAACTACTATTGTTGCTATTAATACTAATGCTACTTGTACTACTACTATTTCTATTACTAACTAATTCTCCTAATATTACTACTTCAGCTGCTACAACTACTTGTACTACTACTAATACTGCAACTGCTGCTCCTTCAACTTCTAGTACAACTACTTCAACTTTTGCTTCTACTACTACTACAAATACTACAATAACTTCTACTACTGCTACTCATACTACTTGTAGCCCTACACCTACTACTACTGCTCATACTACTTGTAGCCCTACACCTACTACTACTGCTCTTGCTACTACTACTAATACTCCTAATTCTACAACTACTGCTACCACTGCTACTACAGGAAACACAACTACTATTGCTGCTGCTACTACTGATTCTATTACTAAGGCTTCTACTGCTCCCGCTACTATAACATACTACTACTACTCCTACTATTATTACTATAACTGCTACTACTACTACTGCTAGTAATGCAGCTTGTACTCCTACTACTACTATTACTACCGCTGCAGCTGCTACTCCCACTATAACTACTAAAACTGGGGCTACTACTGTAGCAATTACAACTACTTATGCTACTACTGCTACAACTTCTACTACTAGTATAACTGCTATGACGACTAGTAGTACTACTATTACTGCTACTACTACTACTACTACTCGTACAACAACTACTGCTACTGCTACAACTACTACTATTATTGTTGCTACTCCTGCTCCTTCTACTACAACTACTACATCAGCTACAACTGCTACAACTAATACTACTTCTCCTATTACTACTGCTGCCACTATTACTGCTACTACTGCAACTACTACTACTAATACTACTACTACCACCACTACTGCTGCTGCTTCTACCACCACCACCACTACTACTACAACTACTACTACTACTACCTCTCCAACTACTACTTCTACTGCTACAACTAGTACTTCTACTACTGCACTAATACTACTACTACTACTATAACTACACTAATACTACTACTGCTGCTACCACTATAACAATTGTTACTGCTACTACTACTAGTTTTACTTCTGTTCTACTATTGCTACTAGTACTACTACTATTGTGGCTACTACTACTAATAATACTAGTACTACTAGTTCTACTACAACTACTTCTACTGCTACCATAACTACTACTACTACCACTAGTGTAGCTACTACTACTACTACTAGTACTCCTATAACTACTGCTGCTGCTACTACTACTTCTCCTACTAATACTACAACTACTACTACTTCTGATACTACTACTAATGCTACTATTGCTCCCACTGCTATCACTACTAGAAAAACTACTGCCAGTTCTGCAACTACAACAACTTCTACTACTACTACTCCTACTAACCACTATTGCCAAGACTACAACTACAACAACTACAGCTGCTGCTACAGCTATAGCTACTACTACTATAGTTTCTACTACCACTACGTCTAATACTACTAGTAGAACAACAACTGCTATTAATACTACTGCTACTACTACTATAATTACTATTAGTACTTCTACTACTACTACTACTAAAACTACTGCTATTAATATTACTACTACTACCACTATTACCACCACCACTATAACTACAGCTACTACTATGATTGCTAAATCTACTGCTACTACTACCCCAACTACTAAAACCACTACTACTACAACTACTATTATTATTGCTACTACAACTACTAAAACTACTACTCCTACTGCTACTACAACTACTACTGCAAATGCTACGACGGCTACTGGTACTTCTACTACTACTATTACTACTACAACTACTACAACTACTTCTTCTACTACTACTACCACCACTACTACTACTATGACTATTACTACTACTACTATTCCTACTGCTTCTACCACTACTACTACTATTTTTACTAGCTCTACTCTAACTACTACTACTACTGCTACTACTACTGCTTCTCCTGCTACTACTACGACTACCGCTACTGCTAATATAGCAATAACTACTGCTTATGGTACTACTACTACCACTACTACAACTTCTACTAAAGCAACTACTACTACTACTACTTCTACTACTATTACAATAACTATTGTTCCTACTACTAATACTACCACATCTACTACAACTACTGCTATGGCTACTATTTCTACTTCTACAACTACTACTAGTACCACTACAACTCCTGCTAGTGTTGCTACTACTACTACTTTTAAAATTGCTGCTGCAAATGGTACTCCTACTACTAATGCTAGGAATATGTCGCCAACTACTACTACTACTACTACTGCTCCTACTATCACCACTATTGCCATGAATACTATTATAGCTTCTTCTATAACTACAATTACTCCTACAGCTACTACCACTACAACCTCCACTAGTTCTACCGATAATCCTCCTACAACTGCTACTACTACTTCTATGACTACTACTACTGCTGTGACTCCAACAACTGCTAATACTACTACCACTATTATGACTACTACTACTGCCACTACTTTTGCTGCTACTCCTACTACTACCACCACTACTACTAATACTAATATTAGAACTAGTACTACTACTACGGCTAATACTATTGTTGTTAATCCTACTACAACTATAACTACTACAACTACTACTTCTATTACTACTATGATTGCTATGACTAATACATCTGCCACTGCTACTGCTACTACTACTTCAGCTACTACTACCACTTCTACTACTATTACTACTACTACAACTACTACTACAACTACTACTACTATTATAACTGCTATTGCTACTACTACTACTACTACAATAACAGCAACAACTACTACTTCTACTATGACTAATACTCCTACTTCTACTACTGCAACTACTACTACTACTACAACTACTTCTACTACTACAACTACTGCTACTATTATCACTTCTCCTACTACTACCACTTTTGCAAGTACAACTACTGCTATATCCACAACAGCAACAACAACAACTATAACTTTTATTGTGACTACTACTACTACTACAACTACTGCTAATTCTCCCGTAATTGCTAGTTTTACTACTACTATAACTAGAACTACTTCTACTTCAAATACAACTTGCAGTTCTACAACAACTTCTTCTTCTACTAGTACTACCACTAGCACTACTAATAGTACTACTACTTCTTTTATGACCACTACTACTACAGCTACTATGACTACTACTTTTGGTAATACTACTACTTCAGCTATTGCTACTACTACAACTACTACTACTGCTACTCCTACTATTGCTACTACTACTACTACTTCAACTACAACTATTGTCACTACTAGAGCAACTACTACTCTTACTACCGCTACTACTACTACTTTATTGCTGCAACTACTACTATTACTACTACTGAACATCTACTACTACTACTACTACAAATACTACTGCAACTACTACTATTGCTACTGTTGCTACTACTACTACTATGACTACTATTATCACTACCACTGCTACTACCACTGCTTCTATTGCTCCTTCTGCTACTACTACTACTCCTATTACTACTACACTACTACTGCTACTATTACTTCCACAACTACAACTACTTCTAGTACTACTGCTACTGCTACTACTACTACTACTATTGCTACTACTCCTACTACATCTAGTTCTACTTGTACTAAAGTTGCTTCTACTACTACTATTGCTACTGCTACTTGTACTACTTCTCCTCCTACTACTACCACTACTACTATAACTACTAGTACCACTACCACTACTACAACCAATACTACTAATATAACTACATTTACTACTACTACTTCTAATACGGCTACTACTCTTCATCTCCTCCTCCTCCTACTAATATTATTGTTACGACTACTATTACTATTACTATGACTACTGCTCCTACTTCTACTACTTCTACTACTGCTGCTTCTACTACTACTATTGCAATTGGTACCACTTGACTTCTTTGACTACTGTTAGTCGTAGAAGAAATAACAATAGAAGTAGTAACAGTAGTAGTAATAGCAATAGTTATAGGAGTAGCAATAGCATTAGTAGTAGTAGGAGTGGTACTAATAGTGATAGTAGTAGTGGTGCTATTTGTAGTAGTAGTACTAATAGTAGTAGTAGCAGCAGTAGTAGTGGTCGTAGTAGTAGCCACGACAGTAGTAGCAATAGTCATAGTAGTATCAATAGCTGTAGCAGTAGTAGTAGCAAGAAAAGTAGTAGTACTAGTAGTAGTAGTAGTAGTAATAATAGCAGTAGCCACAGTTGTCATTGTAGCACTAATAGTAGTAGTAGCAGTAGTAATAATAGTAGTTATAGCAGTAGCGGTAGTGGTAGAAGTATTCATAGCAGCCATAGCAGCAGCAACAATAGTAGTAGTATTATTATTGCAGCAGGAGTAGTACTATTAGTAGTTGTAGTAGTAGTAGTAGCAGCAACAACAGTAGTAGTAGTAGTAATAGTAGTAGTAGCAATAGTTGAAGTAATGACAGTAGTAGTTGTAGTAGTAGCAGTAGAACTAGTTTTTATAGTAGTACTAGTTGTAATAGTAGTAGTAGTAGCTATAGTAGTAGCAATTATAGTTGTAGGCGTAGCTAGAGTAGTAGTAGTATGAGAAGTAGTTGGAGTAGCAGTAGCTATTATAGTAGTAATTGTAGTAGCAGAAGTACTAGAAGCAGTAGGTGCAGTAGTAGTTGTAGAAACTATAGCAGCCATAGAAGTAGCCGCAACATTGGTAGTAGTAGTAGTTGTAGTTGTAGTTGAAGTAATTGTCCTTGTTGTATTAGTTGTAGTTGTTGTCGTGAAAGTAGTACTATTAGTAGTGGTAGTAGTAATAGTAGTAGTGGTGGTGGTGGTGATGGTGGAAGTAGTAGTATGAGTGTCAGCAGTAGTAGCCGTAGCAGAAGTAGCAGTAGAAAAGGTAGTAATAGTGGAATTTCCAGGAGGCGGAGGAGTAGTAGTAGCAACAGCAATAATTTTTGTTATTGTAGTAGTAATTATTGTAGTAGCAGTGATAGTTTTTGTTGTTGTAGTAGTAGCACCAGTAGTAGTGATAGTAGCAACAGTAGTAGCAGTTGTAGTAGTTATAGAAGCAGGAGCAGTAGTAGCAAAAGTAGTAGTAGTTGTTGTCCTATTATTGTAATATTAGTGCAATAGTAGTAGCAATAGTCATAGTAGTGGTAGCAGAAGTAGCCATTGTAGCAGAAAAAATAGTAGTAGTACCAATTGTAGTAGTATTAGCAGTAGTAACAGTAATAGTAATAGTAGTAGTTGTGATAGTAGTAGTGATAGTACTGGTAGAAGCAGCAGCAGTAGTAGTAGCAGAAGTAGTAGGAGTAGCAGTAGCAGCATTACGAGGAGCAAATATTATAGCAGTAGTAGCAGTCGTAGCAGTAGTAGTAGTGGCAGTGGCAGTGGCAGCTATAATAGTAGCCATAGTAGTAGTAGTAGTTATAGTTGTAGCTATGGTAGTTGTAGCATAAAGTTGCAGCTAAAGTAGGAGCTAAAATAGTAGTATTAGCAATAATAGCAGTAGCAATAGTAGTAGGTTGAGTAGTAGTACTTGTTATTGTAGCAGTAGTAGTAGTTGTTATTGTTGTTGTTGTTGTAGTAGTAGTAGTAGTAGTGCTAATAGCAATAATAGCAGTAGCAGTAGAATAGCAATAGAAGTAGTAGTAGTTATAGTAGTACTAGAAGAAGTACTAGTAGCAGTAGAGCAGTCGTGGTTGTAGTAGTAGTAGAAGATGAAGCAGTAGCAATAGTTGTAGTTGTAGTAGTACTATGAGTAGTAGTAGTAATAGTAATAGTAGAAGTGGTTGTTATTGTTATTGTTGCTATAGTAGTAGAAGTAGTTGCTGTAGTTTTGGTAGTAGTACTAGTAGCAATGGTTGTTGTAGTTCAAGTAATAGTAGTAGTTGTTGTTGTTGTTGTAGTAGTAGCAGTCGTAGAAGTAGTATTTGTTGTTGTACTTGTTGTGTTGGTGGTATCAGTAGTAGCAGTCACATCAATAGTAGTAAAAGTAATAGTTGAAATAGTAGTAGCTATAGCGGCAGCATCAGAAGTAGTTGCACAAGTAGTGGTTGTAATCTCAGTTGTCATAGTGGTAGCAGTAGTAGCGATAGTAGTTATAGTTATAGTAGTAACAGTGGTAGTAGCCTTAGTTATAGTAGTAGCAGTTGTAGTCATAGTAGTAGCATGAGAAGTACCGTAGTAGTAGTAGTAGTAGTTGTAGTAGTAGTAGATGTAGTAGAAGTAGTAGTAGGAGGAGGAGAAATAGAGTAGTCGCAGTAGCAATAGTCATAGTAGTAGTATAGCATTAGTAATTATGGTGGTGCAAGCAATAGTAGCAGTACTAGTAGTAGCAGCAGTAGTAGTTGTAATTGTAGTAGTGGTAGTAGTCATCATTGTTATTCTTGTAGTAGTAGTAGTAACAGTTGTAGTAGTAATAGTTGTAGTAGCAGTTGTAGTAGTAGTAGTAGTACTAGAACTAGTAGTAGTAGCAGTGGTGGTTCGTGGTGGTGGTTGTGGTAGTAGTAGTAGTAGTAGTGGTAGTTATAGTTGTAATAAAAGTACTAGTAGTTATAGTAGTAGTAGTGGCTCTACTAGTAGTTGTAGTAATAATATTAGTAGTAGCAGTAGCAGTCAGTCTAGTAGTTGTAGTTGTAGTAGTAATAGTAGTGGGAGTAGCAGCCGTAGTAGCAATTGTATTAGCAACAGTTGTAGTGCTAGTGGAAGTAGTACTACTGGTAGTAATAGTGTGGTAGTAGTAGTAGGAGTTGTCGTAGTAGTACTAGTAGTAGCAGTATCTATAGTAGTAGAAGTGGTAGTCGTAGTAGTAGTAGCAGCAGCAGTAGTTGTTGTAACAGTTGTATCAATGGTAGTTGTAGTAGTAGTGGATGTTGTTGTTGTTGTCATTATGGTAGAAGTAGTTATTGTAGTAGCAATAGTACTAGCTAAGGCAGTGGTAGGAGTGGTAGTAGTGGTAGCAGCAGCAGCTATTGAAGCAGTAGTAATAGTAGCGGTCGTAGTAGCTGTTGCTGTAGTAGTAGTAGTAGAAGTAGCTCTGGTAGTGCTAGTTGTTGCAATACATGCGGTAGTAGCAGTAGTTGACGTACTAGTAGTAGTAGCAGTAGTAGTAGCAGTGGTAGTCATTTTAGTAGTAGTAGAAGAAGCCGTAGGGGCAACAGGCACAGTTGTAATGACAATAGTATTAGAAATAGTAATTGTTGTAGTTGTCCGAGTACTAGTCGTAGTAGTAGTAGTAGGAGTAATAGAAGTTATAGTACTAGTGGTAGGAGTCATAGTAGTAGCAGTAGTTGTACTAGTAGTAGTTGCTGTAGTTGTAAAAGCAATAGCAATAGTTATCAATTATAGTAGTAGTGGTGGTAGTAGTAGTAGTTGTCGAAGTAGAAGTAGGAGTAGGAGTAGTAGTAGTTGTGGTGGTAGTAGTAGTAGCTATCATAGAAGTAATAGTAGTATTAGTTGTAATATTAGTAGTATTAGTAGTAGTAGTAGAAGCAGTGATTGTTGTTGTTGTTGTAGTAGTAACTATAGTAATAGTAGGAGGATTATGAGTAGCAAAAGTAGTAGTAGAATTAGTTGTAGCAGTAGTAGTAATAGTGGTAGCAGTGGTAGTAGTAGTTGTTGTAGTAGTGGTAGTAGTAGCAGTAGTAGTAGTGGTAGTATTAGTAGTTGTTGTTGTAGTAGTAGTTATTATAGTTGTAGTCATAGTAGTAGTAGCTCTTGTTGTTGTTGAAGCAGTCGAGGCGTAGTAGGACCTGTCGTAGTAGTGGTGGTTGCGGTAATTGCAAAAGTAACAGTAGCAGTAATTGTCGTCATCGTAGTAGTTGGAGTAGTGGTAGTAGTAGCAATAGTAGTTTTAGTCATAGTGGTAGTAGTAGTGGCAGTAGTAGCAGCTGTAGTAGTTATTGTAGTTGTAGCTGTAGTAGTAGCAGTAATAGTAGTAGTAGTAGTAGCAGTAGTAATAGTTGTAGGCCTTGTAGTTGTAGTGGGATTCGAGGTAGGAGTAATAGTAGAAGTAGATGAAGTAGTAATAGTAAAAGTTGGAGTAGTAGTTGTAGATGTGGTAGAAATAGTAGTAGCAGTAGTAATAGCTGCAGTAGTAGTGGTATACATAGTAGTAGTAGTATTAGTAGTTGTAGATGTAGTCGCAGTTGTAGTAGAAGTAGTAGTAGTAGGAGTAGCAGCAGTTGTTGTAGTAGTATTAGTGGTAGTTGTAGCAGTGGTAGTAGTAGTAGGAGTAGTGGTAGTAGGTGTAGTAGGAGTAGGAGTAGTATTAGTTGTAGCAGTAGTATTAGGTGTAGTAGGAGTAGGAGTAGTAGTCGTAGTAGTAGTAGTAGTAGGAGTAGGAGTAGCCTAATAGTAGCAGAAGTAGTAGTCACAGTCGTTATTGTAGTAGTAGTAGTTATTGTCGTACCAGCAGTAGTTGTGGTAGTAGTAGTTGTAGTAGTTGTAGTAGTTGTAGTAGTAGTAGTAGTAGTAGTAGTAGTAGTAGTAGTAGTAGTCGTAGTAGTAGTAGAAGTAGTAGTAGCAGTAGTTGTGGTAGTTGTAGTAGTAGTAGTGTTAGTAGTAGTAGTAGTAATTGCAGAAGTAGTACTAGTGGGAGCTGTAGCAATAGTAGTAGTTGTCATTGTAGTAGTATTAGTAGTTGCAATAGTAGTAGTAGAGGTAGTAGGATTAGCAATAGTTATATAATTATAGTTGTTGTTGTTGTAATGTTGTGTAATTATAGCAATAGTTGTAGTAGTAGTAGTTGCTATGGTAGTAGTAGGAGTAGCTGTAATAGAAGTAGCAGTACTAGTAGTAGTGGTAGGAATAGCAACCACAGAAGCTGCAGCAATAGTAGTAGTAGTGGTAGCAGTAGTAACAGAAGTAGTACTAGTAGTCGTACAAGTAGGAGTCTGTGTAGTAGTACTAGTAGTAGTTGGAGCAGGATCAGGAGGAGTAGAAGTAGTCGATGTACCAGTAGTCGTAGTAATAGTTGTAAAAGTACCCTAGTAGTAGTAGCAGAAATAACAGTAGTAGTTGATGTAGTAATCATCGTAGTAGTAGTAGTGCTAGGAGTAGTACTAGTAGTAGTAGTAGTACGAATATGAGTATGAGTGGTACTACGAGTAGTAGTAGTTGCAGTAGTTGTAGGCATAGTAGCGAGTTTAGTAATAGTTGAAGTAGTAGTAATAGTAGTAGAAGTAGTAATAGCAGTGGTAGCTATAGTTGTAGTAGAGGTAGCAGCAGTAGTAGCAGTAGCAATAGTAGCAGTAGTAGTGGTAGTAGTTGTAGGATTAGTAGTAGTAGTGTTAGTAATAGTTGTTGTTGTAGTAGTAGTAGTGGTGTTAGTAGATACCGTAGGCCGCCATAGTAGTTGTTAGTGGTGCCTCCGTAGCCGTTCGTAGTCGTCGTAGTGGATAGTGCCGTGTCAGTTGGAGTAGTAGTGGCACCAGCAATCGTAGTAGTTAAGTAGTAGTAGTACAGTAATGTATTAGACATAGCTGTATAATTATTATTAGTAGTAGTAGTAGTTGTTGTTGTTGTTGTTGTATTAGTAGTAATAGGAAGAGGGAGTAGTAGCTGTAGTAGTAGTAGTGGTAGTGGTAGTAGTAGTAGCAGTAGTAATAGTAGTATTCTTAGTAGTAGTAGATTGAGTAGTAGTAAGAGAAGTAGTAGGTGTAGCGGTAGTTGTAGCATTAATAGCTGTAATATTGTTAGCAATAGCGGTAATAGTAGCAATTGTAGCAGTAGTAGTATTAGCAATAGTAGTAGTTGTTGTTGTAGTAGTAGCAGTAGCAGTAGAAGTAGCAGCAATAGTAGCAGTAGCAGTAGTTGTAGTAGTAGTAGGTTTAGCAGCAATTGCAGTAGTAGCAATAGTAGTAGTAATAATACGAGTAGCAGTAGTAGTCACTACAGTAGTAGTTGTAGATGGACTAGTAGTAGTAGTAGCTGTAGCGGTATTAGAGGAAAAAGTGGTACTAGTAGTACTAGTGTAGGTAATAGTAGTAGTGCCAATTGCAGAAGTAGTAGAAGCCTAAGTAGTAGTTGCTGCAATAGTAGTAGAAGTAGTTGTAGTGGTAATAGTAGTAGAGTAGTAGTAGTAGTAGTAGTAGCAATAGCTGTAGCAGCAACAGTAGCGGTGGTAGTAGTCATAGTAGTAGTAGTAGTAGCAATAGTAGTTGTAGCTCTAGCAAAAGTGATAACACTAGTAGTAGCAGTAGAAGAAGTAGTAGTAGTAGTACCAATAGCAGAAGAAGTAGTAGTAACAGAAGTTGTAGTAGTAGTAGTAGTAGTGGAGGTAATAGTAGTAGTCGAAGTAATAGTAGCCGTAGTGTGAGTAAGAGTAGTAATAGCAGTTGTTGTGGTGGTAGTAATAGAGGACATAGTAGCAGTAGCAGTAGCAATATTTGTAGTAGTAAAGTAGTA
Source organism: Trichopus zeylanicus subsp. travancoricus (assembly GCA_005019695.1). Classification (NCBI taxonomy): domain Eukaryota; kingdom Viridiplantae; phylum Streptophyta; class Magnoliopsida; order Dioscoreales; family Dioscoreaceae; genus Trichopus; species Trichopus zeylanicus. The sequence goes on from RXID01011062.1 coordinate 177,111, forward strand.
GCAGAAGTTACAGTAGTAGTAATCATTGTAGTTATTATAGTCATAGTATTCATAGGAGTAGTGCTAGTAGTAGTGGTAGTAGTAGTAGCAAGAGCAGTAGCAGCAACAGCAACAACAGCTGTAGTAGTAGTAGTACCAGAAGTAGCAGCAGCAGCAGCAGCAGTAGTTGTAGTAGTAGTAATATTAGTAGCAAGAATAGGAGTTGTAGCAACAGTAGTAGCAGCAGTAGTATTAGTCGTAGTTGTTTGAGCAGCAACAATAGCAGCAGTAGTAGTTTGGTGTTGATGTAGTAGTTGTAGTAGTAGCATTAGCCAAAATTGTGGTAGGAATTGAAGTAGTAGAAGACGAAGAAGAAGAAGAAGAAGAAGTAGTAGTAGTAGTAGTCGTAGCCAAAATTGTGGTAGGAATAATAGTAGTAGTAGTAGTAGTAGTAGTAGTATTAGTAGTAGTAGTAGTGGAAGAAGAAGAAGAAGAAGAAGAAGAAGAAGAAGTAATAATAGTAGTAGTTGGAGTAGTAGGAGTTGTTGTAGTTGCGGTAGTAGTTGTAGTGTAGTAGTAGTAGTAGTAGTAGCAGTAGTAGAAGTAGTAGGTGAAGTAGTAGTAATTGTAGTAGTACTGGCAACAACAATAGTAGTTGTAATAGTAGTAGTAGTAGTGGTAGCAGTAGTAACAGCAGTAGTAGAAATAGTTGTATAATTAATATTATTATTATTATTATTATTATTATTGGTTGTAGTAGTTGTTATTGTATTAGTAGTATTAGGAGGAGGAGTAGTAGCTGTAGTAGTAGTAGTCGTAGTGGTAGTAGTAGTAGCAGCAGTAGTAGTAGTATTAGTAGCAGTAGTAGATCGAGTTGTAGTAAGAGAAGTAGTTGGTGTATCAGCAATAGTACTAGTAGCAGCAGCAGTAGTAATAGCCGTAATAGTGTTAGCAATAGTAGTAATAGCAGCAGTTGTAGCCGTAGTACTATTAGCAATAGTAGTTGTTGTTGTTGTAGTAGTAGCAATAGTTGTAGAAGTAGTAGCAACAGTAGTAGTAGTAGTGGTAGTAGTGGTAGGTGTAGCAGTAGTTGCAGTAGAAGCAGCAATAGTAGTAATAATACGAGCAGTAGCAGTAGTCACAACAGTAGTAGTACTAGTAGGTGTACTAGTAGTAGTAGTAGCAGAAGTGGTAGTAGAAGAAAAAGTGGTAGCGGTAGTTCTAGTAGTAGTACTGGTATAGGTAATAATAGTAGTGCCAATTGTAGAAGTAGTAAAAGCCTAAGAAGTAATTGCTGCTGTAGTAGTAGTAGTAGTAGAAGCAGCAATAGCTATAGTAGCAACAGTAGCGGTGGTAGTAGTAGTAGTAGTAGCTCTAGCTGCAGTGGTAGCACTAGTAGTAGCAATAGAAGTAGTAGTAGTAGTAGTAGTACTAATAGCAGAAGGAGTAGTAGTAGCAGAAGTTGTTGCTGTAGTAGTAGCAAAAGGAGGAGGAGAAGTAGTAGTAGTACAGGTAATAGTAGTAGTAGAAGTAATAATAGTCATAGTATGAGTAAGAGTAGTAGTAGTAGCTGTAGTGGTAGTAGTAGAGGACGTCGTAGTAGTAACAGCAGCAATATTAGTGGTAGTATCAGTAGTAGTAGAAGTTACAGTAGTAGTAATAGTAGTAAAAGTAGTAGCAGTCATTGTAGTTATTGTAGTCATAGTATTCATCAGGGTAGTGCTGGTAGTAATGGTAGTAGTAGTAGCATGAGCAGCAGCAGCAACAACAATAGCAGCAGTAGTAGTACCTGGAGCAGCAACAGCAGCAGTAGTTATTGTTATAGAACTAGTAATATTAGCAGCAGGAATAGGAGTTGTAGCAGTAGTAGTACCAGCAGTAGCATTAGTAGTAATTCTTATAGTAGTTGTTCGAGCAGCAACAGTAGTAGTAGACGTAGCAGCAGCAGCAGCAGTAGTAGTAGCAGTAGAAGAAATAATAGTAGTGGCAATTGGAGTAGTAGGAGTAGTTGTTGTTGTTGTTGTAGTTCTAGTAGTAGTTGTAGTGTAGTAGTAGTAGTAGTAGAAGTTGTAGTAGTAGTAGTAGTGGTGGTGGTGGTGGTGGTGGTGGTGGTGGTGGTAGTAGTATAGTAATAGTAATAGCAATAGTAAAAGTAGTAGTAGTAGGAGGAGGAGTAGTAGTAGTAGTGGCCAAAGTAGTAGTAGTATTAGTGGAAGTAGTAGTAGCTATAATAGTCGTACTAGTCATGGGTGGGTGGTAGTAGGAGTAGTAGTTGTATTTGTTGCAGTTGTAGTAGTAGTAGTAGTAGTAGTAGAAGAAGAAGTAGCTGTAGTGGTCATAGAAGTAGTAGTAGGAGCAGCAAAAGCAATAGTAGGAGGTGCAATAGTAGTAGGAGTAGTAGTAGTAATAAATGTTGTAGTTGTAGTAATAGTAGTAGTTGGAGTATTTGGAGTACCAATAGGAGAACTACTAGTAGTAGTAGTACAGGTTGTAGTAGGAGGAGGAGGAGGAGGAGAAGTAGAAGTAGCAGTAGGACTAGTAGTAGTAGTAGTAACAACAACAACATTAGCAGTAGTAGTAGTAGCAGCAGTAGCAGCAGTAGTAGTAGTAGCAGCAGTAGCAGCAGTAGTATTAGTAGTACTTTTTGTTGTTGTAGTAATAGTAATGAGAGTAGTAGTAGTGGCGGTAGTAGTAGTTGTGGTAGTAGTAGTAGGACGAGGAGGAGGAGGATGCATAGTAGCAGTAGGAGTGGTAGTAGTAGCAGTAGTAGTGGTGGTAGTAGCAATGATAGCTGTTGTAGTAGTCAAAGAAGCAGTAGCA
>RXID01011063.1:0-43833 GCA_005019695.1 Trichopus zeylanicus subsp. travancoricus
ACTACTACTACTACTACTACTACTACAACAACAACAACAACAACAACAACAACAACAACAACAATTACTACTACTACTACTACTACAACTACTATTAATACTACTACTATTACTACTACCATTCCTACTCGTCCTACTACTGCTTCTACTACGACTACTACTTCAACTACTACATTTGCTACAATTACTAATACTAGTACTACTACTACCCCTACTCCTACTCCTACTACTACTCCTACTACTACTACCACCACCACCACAACTACCACTACTGCTACTACTACTATTGCTGCTACTGCTGCGGCCGCTACAACCAGAATTGCTATTACTACTACTATTAGAACTACAACTAGTCCTACTACAACCACTACAACTACTATGACTACTAATATTCCTACCCCTACTCCTACAATAACTACTATTCCTACTCCTTCCCCTGCTCTTATAACTGCTACTACTACTAATCCTAATACTACTACTACTCCTCCTAATACTACTACTACTGCTGTTGCTACTACTACCCCTACGACAACTCGTGCTACTACTACTGCTATCAATACTACTACAACTACTGTTACAACAACTAAAACTACTACTACTGCACTAATTCTACTAGTACTACCTCAAATACTACTACTACTAATACTACTACTACTACTACTACTACTACTACTACTACTACTACTACTGCGCTAATTCTACTAGTACGACCTCAGATTCTACTACTACTACTACTACTAGTACTACTTCTACTTCTGCTACCACTACTAATGCCACTACAACTACTGCTACTATTGCTACAACTATTGTTGCTATTGCTACGACTAATTCTACTACTACAATGGCTACTACTGCTACTATTGCTTTGATTAATACTACTACGATAATTGCTACTACTGCTGCTACTTCTACTACAGCTACTATTACAACAACAACTAGTTTTGCTGCAGCTACTACAACTATTGCTACTGCAACTGCTACTTCTAACACCATAATTTCTGCTATTACAACTACTATTACTACTAGTGCGACTCCTAATACTGGTACTACTATTACTGCTGTTGCTGCTACTGCTGTCACTACTAATGCTACTACTACTACCACTACTACTGTTGCTCCTGCTGCAACTACTGCTACAGCTACTCCTACTACTGCTTTTGCTACTATTAGTATTACTTCATATACTACAACTACTACATCTACAACTACAACTATTACTACCACTACTACTACTACTACAACTACAACCACAACTACAACTACACCTTCTACTGATTTTGCTACTATTAATATTACTTCATATACTACAACTACTACTTCTACTACTATAGCTACTATTACTGCTACGACTATTACTATTACTACTACTACTACCGCTACGACTACTACTGCAACTACTACTACTACCACTACTGCTACTCTGACTACTACTACTACTATCATTGCTACTACTGCAGTTGTTACTAACATAACTAGTATAACAACTTCTACTGTTACAACTATTGCTACTACCACTACTACTTCTGCTACAACTACTGCTTCTTCTACTGCCACTACTAGTACTACTACTTCTTCTACCACTACTAGGGCTACTGCTACTACTGTTGGAACAACTACTCCTACTAGTATGAATACTACTATGACAACAACTTTTGCAATAACTACTAGTACTATATCTACTACTACTACAACAACAACTACAACTACTACTACCGCTGTTGCGCTGCTGCTACTATTACTTCACCTACAACTACTACTACTGCTACACCTACTACTTCTACTACTACTACTTCTACAATTAATAACTACTACTACCATTACTACTACTACTACTACTACTGCTGCTGCTGCTGCTGCTGCTGCTGCTGCTGCTACTACTACTACTACTACTACTACTACCACTACTTCTACTACTACTATTACTACTACTACTATAGTTCTAATGTTATTAGAACTACCTCTACTACTACTACAACATCTATGAGTTCTACTACTACTCTTACAACTACTGCTACCACTACTACTGCTGCTATTACTAATACTAATACTACTACTACAACTACTACTATGTTGCGACTTCTAGTACACCTACTGCTGCTACTTCAACTAATACTACTAATGGTGCTATTGCTACTACTATTACTACTAGTGCGACTCCTAAAACTGTTACTCGTACGACTACTACTACTATAACTACTGCTACTGCTGCTACCGCTACAACAGCAGCTACTGCTACTGCTCTACTAATAATGCAACTACTACTACTACTACCACAAGAACAACAACAACAACACCTACTGCTACTCCTCCTCCTCCTCCTCCTACTACTACTACTGCTACTGCTACTATTAAATTACATACCACAACTACTCCTACTACTACTGCTGCTACTATTGATATTACTACTGCTACTGATACAACTACTATGGCGACTACTATTATCGCTACTAATGTTACTACCGAAACTAGAACTCCTACTACTACTACAAGTACAACAACAACTGCTACTACCACCACCACCACTACAACCACCACAACTATTGCTACTACTATGACTACTACTACTATTGCTGCTACAACTACCAATACTACTACTTCTACTACTACTACTACTACTACTACTACTACTACTACTACTACTACCACCACCACCACCACTACTACTACTACTACAACTACTACTACTACTACTACTACTACTACTACTTCTTTTGCTACTGCTACTGCTACTAATGCTACTAATGCTACTACTACTACTACAACAACAACAACTACTACTACAACTAATACAACTCATACAACTAATACTACTACTGCCACAACAATGACTACTACTACCACTGCTACTACTCATACTGGTACGACTACTACTACTCCAACTACTGCTACTACTGCTACTATTATTACTTCACATACTACAGCTATTACTTCTACTACCACAACTACTACTACCGCTCCCGCTACTACTGCGACTACTACTACTACTACTGTTGCTATTGCTGATGCTTCTACTACTGCTACTACTACTACTGCTACTACTAGTTTTACTACTAGTACAACTGCTGCAACTACTACTACTACAACTACTAATACCACTACCACTACTACTACTGCTATTACAACTATTACAATGACAACTACTATGACTAATACTACTACAAAAACTTTAACTACTACTACTACCATTACTCCTCCTCCTACTCCTTCTACTAATACTACTATTGCTACTACTGCTACTGATACTAACTACTACTACTATTGCTAAACCACTACTTTAACTGACGCATGGCATCTACTTTACTTTACATCACATCTACTTTACATCACATCTACTTTGCATCTACTTTACTTTACATCACATCTACTTTGCATCTACTTTCTTTTACACCACCTCTACTTTATATCACATCTACTTTGCATCTACTTTTCTTTATATCATATCTCCTTGGCATCTACTTTCGCGCAAGCTATCACCGTTGTCCTCAGAACAGGAAGGCGGGCAATCGCTGGGCTGCGTCAGTTGTGAGTTTGACTGCTGTTGCAAGCTGGAGATTGATCTGAGTGACAACAGGCTGCCACTGGGCCCAAAAGTTGATCGTGGTTTTACGTTTCGCGCGCTTTGTGGCTTCAGTCAGCTTAAGGGCATGTAGGGCACGAAATTGCCGTACGACCGTAAGTGCTTCCTGGGCACTTTGTCGTTCCAGCTACTGGAGCCGTCGTCTGATGGCGTCGTAGGTGTCAAGAGACATGGAGAAGTTCTGTAGGAGCTATAGCTGTGATTCATATTGGAGCACAAGGCTTGTGCCGCTGCCAGGTGCTCGTTCTTCGCCTCCTGAGAGGGTGTCTGGTGAGCCTCCTGTAACCGGGTTGCGATGAGGCTGAGTCCTACCAAAGTTTTGGGTGCAGGCCATCCTGAAATGACAAGAGAAGTAACTAAGCGGGAGAGTGTATCGGCCAGCTGGTTATCCTCTCCGCTGATGTGTTTAAATTAGATGGTAAGTCCCATGCTAGTAATGTAGTCGGCGAAGGCAAGCCAGCGTACGCGGGAAGGCTTATTGTTGGCCGACTTGTTGAAGAAGCTAATGATCGCTTGACAGTCGGTTCGAATAGTTAAGTCGGCCTTGTCCAAGTAGTAGATTTTCAGTGCTTCCAGCATATTCATGACGGCATATAGTTCCGCATCAATAGTGGATTTGACCGGGTGGAACTTGCCGCTAGCATAGGCACATACCTTCTCCATCGATTTATGATCATATTTCTGGGGCTTCCATTTACATATTCCGCCCCATCCCATCATGCAGCCGTCGATCTCGAGGATCATATAGCTGGCTTTCAGTGGGAGTTCGAGATCCGACAGCTTTTGTACTAAGGCCTTGATCTTAGCGACTAAGTCCCAATCTTGGGAGTTTCTGCATTTTTCCCCCGTAGGACTTGTCTTTGCGTAGAGTGGCCCGAGTAGAGTTCCCATATTAGGGATATAGCTTCGGGCGTAGTTCAAGATTCCAAGCCAGGATCGAAGGCCTTTCGTGGTGGTCAGTTCTTGTTCCTGGAAGTCTGCAATCTTCTTGATGATGTGGGGCTGTAGCTTGATTGGTTGATTGCCGAGTACTGCCCCCAAGAATTCCACTTCTAAGACTGCTAGCTTCATTTTGGTTGGGTTCAGGATTAGCCCATTGGTTTGGCAAATCTGGAGCATGACCCGCAGATGTTGCTCATGCTCTGCTTCCGAGGAGGAGAAGACTAGGATGTCATCAATATAGACTACAATAAAGTATTTAGTCCCCTTGAAGCATGTGTCCATTTTTTGCTGGAACACGGCGGGTGCATTTTTCAGGCCAAAAGGCATTACAAGCCACTCATAGAGGCCTTCTGGCACCCAGAATGCCGTCCACTCTACGGAGGCAGGATGCATAGCCACTTGATGAAAGCCTGATTTGAGATCAAATTTGGAGTATATGTGGCTTCAGCTTACCTTTCGTACGATGGTGTTGATCCCGGGCAAGCTGTATTAATCCTTGTTGGTGAGATCATTCAGGCGCCGATAGTTGAAGACCATCAGTTCTTTGCCTTTGATCTCCTGGACCGTACGGGGATCAACTGTTGTGCCAGAGTTCACAATGATCGCAGTAGTGCGATGCCGAATTTTGCTGGGGCGAATAATGCCAAGATCCAGAAGTGCTTTCACATGTTTTGCATACGTCGCCTTCGCTTGCGGTGTAATGTGCTTTAAGGGCCGGTCTTCGATGGTGAAATCTGGGTTCTTGATATCCTGGTGGCATAGCACCCGGTTCTTGGCCCAGTACTTCAATGGGTCTTCACCAATGTACCCTTGGCATCGGAGTTCATCGAGCAAGGGGCCGACGCGACTGGTGAAGCTTCTTGATGGCTGTTGGTCCATTGCTTACTACACTAGCTCCTGTATTTGTATGTACTCGTCCTCATCTACTTCTAGCTCTTTAATAGCTGCTGCAGTTGGTACAGATAAGAGAGTATGAATCGTGGTCATATTTTTGTAGAACGTAACCGTATTTCCCTTGATGCGGACGCCGCCTTGCATGGCACGGATGAAGTTACAGCCAAGGATCATCTGGATATCTTCTCCCAACTTCATCGGGAAGGCATACGTGTAAGGGATTCGAAAGCCATTCTCCCCAATCAACATGCGGCCAAATTTCAGCTTCTTGTTGGTCAAAGTGCGGGAGTTGATGCCACTGAAATGTACTAGGAAAGGGTTGTCCTCCAGGGCGCTGATAGGAGCTGCTCCTTGGTCAATACAGCAGGTTGTAGCCCCTATATCGAGGATTGCATTCACTTCAAATGGCACAATGTGGGAAATATCGAACTTTACCTTTTGATTGTAGAGCATATTCTTTGTCCGTCGGGATGGTGTTGGTACCCGCATCTCAGCAGAGAGGAGTCACTGAGTAGTGTCAACGAGAAAGACGTTGAGGTCGTCGGCATTCGCCGTCTCATCCTCCTGTGGCTATAGTTTGAGTGCTCCTTTCTCTTGGTGGAGCTTTTGTATCTCCTTCTGCAGGTCAATCCGCTCGAGCACCATGCGGTCAAGTTCCATGGTGGCGTCTTCGAGCTCCTTGTACTTCAGCTTCCAGTTCTTAGACTCCTATTACCAGCATTGGCTTTCCTTCCGAGCAAGAAGGAGGCGTTGTTGGAGGGCCTCCCTCTCATCGTGGGCAAGGGATAGCTGCTGTTGTAACTGCCATTTTTCCCTTTCACAAGCAGAAATGTAATTTTGTTGTTCAATCAGTAAATCATGGGAATTGTACCTTGGCAAGGATGTTTGGGCCACTGAAATTCTTTTGTTAAAGTAGTACGAGCTGCACCTGCCACAGACTGTTAGCTGACAGATCGGGCAGTGCATGCGGTAGCGCTTTTCGGAAGGCGCCTGGCAGCAAGAGCACTGCTCGTAGGCGTCAGGCACATCTTGATTCATATCCCAAGTGTGGCTACAGTCATACTGTTGTTGTGATACTCTGACCATGGCGCGGTAGCCCCCTGTAGGGCCAATCCACCAGGTTCAGTCGTCTTCCCGAAACATAAAAATTTGTTCCTGCTGCAGGACTGCCGTGTCCTCCTCCCATTCATAAATGCTGTAGATGGCATCACTAGGGTCATCGCCTTCTTGGACGGACATAATTTCACAATCTGCTGGGAGGTCAAGCTGTTCAAACATGGCGACGCGCTTGATGTTTCGTCGCTCATTGGGGCATTCTCGGGCAAAATGTCCCTCTTCTCCACAGAGAAATCATCAACACCTCCTGTTATGGATCAGCTGCTTCTTCTTTTCGATGCGAGCATGCGAAGGATGGGGCTTCCCTTGGTAGGTTGCCGATCGCCGAACACCGTACTTCCGTCGGGGTCGCTGATAGTACCCAGGGATTGGAATGTCGTGGCAGAACAACAAATCCTCGAGGGCCCGGGTGAAGGCTGCCTCCTTGCATGCTTCTTCTAGGTTCTTGTATGTAAAGAGGACTTGAGGATAGACTCCGATGGTATTACCTGGATGTTTGGCTTCAAAAGCTGCTTTGATCTTCTTGTCGATGGAGCCAGGCATTTTTGACCAGAGTTTTTCCGAGAGCTCTGGGCCAGTGAATAACCGGCCAGTCCGAGATGCTACATGCATATATTCATTTTGAAACGGAATGATATCCGGCAAATTTTGGCAGGATAACCGTTCCAGATCCCAGTAGTCTTCTTCTTGCATCGTTGTCGAGCCCTGGTAGGGATCTTCCAGGGCGAAGATGGTCCGAATTTGGGAGAGGATGTTCTGCGTACCGTCAGCACCATCTGCATGATCTAATAGGTGCTGGTATTCCGTGGGGTAGGCCATACTCCACTGGATCCAGGCGAGTTTCTCAGCTTCCCCAAGCAGGTTTTCAATAAACTCAATTTTTGTCCGGGAATCTGTGAAACCCTATAGAGCAACGGTATTTTTCGTGATAGACTCCCAACGCATGAAAACATCGTTGAATTGCCCAATCTGGGGGGGCATAACAAAGATAGCTCCTGATTGCTGCTGGGCAGAAGGGAGATTCCACCATTCTGAGGTGTGTCTGGCTTTGAACCTAACACCTCTAGGTTGATTGCTGCCAAAGATGGGTCCCTGGCTTGGATCGGGTTCAGTAGGTCTCGCCGCTGGGGGATAATTAACAGGGCCCATGGTTGATTCCACTGGGGGCCTGTATTCAGAGACAATTGAGGAGAAGCAAAGCCGTTCCGTAAGCTTCGCTCGCTGGGTTGATACTGGTGGTGCCCGCTGGGGATACTCCATACCCCCTGTCTTCTTCTTCTAAAGTGGCAACGAGTTTTGTGTCTCCCAGACAAGTATAATATTGCAGATAATCACAATACTCCTCTAGGTCATTCTCCGTATCAGAGTTGCCTTCTTGGTTGGTCAGGCGCCACGTGGCTAGAAGGTGGGTGTTGTCACCAGTTCCTTCGTGCAGAGGTTCCATGGACCGGAGTACAGAGGCCCCTAGGCGTGTATCTCCTGCATGGATTTCGCAAGTTGGATTCTGGCCTCCCCGTCTTTTCGGTAGCCACACAGGGTGTCCTTTTGTTGGATGTCGTTGGGCAAAGTGGCGTCGCCACTACTTAGCTGGCATCACCTTCCTAGGAGTCGGATGAGCAGGCTGAGGCTGCTCGCATCTTGTCATTATGGCAGGCTATCGTCTCGGTGGGTCATCCTCCGGATCGTCCCATCCTGTTGGTGTGCTAGGAAAGGGCGCGAAGAAGGACGGAGGAACGGAATACCATACATAATAATCGTACTTGCCACTGGGTTCACCTAAGGTGTCCCAAACTTCCTCATCCTGAGTGAGGATGGCAACAATTTCATCACCCTCTATGGTGTCAAGAAGAGAGGCATACTGGTGGAAACTGAGTGAGATCCACCCATCCAGGAGTGTCTGGTTGGACACCTCGATGGGTGTCAGGACAGGCGGGATGTGAGAGGGCTTCAGGAGCCAATTGATTCCACATAGCTGTGCTGTCGAGTACCGTTTCCCAGGGAGGGCATGAATGCCGTGGCTTGCCAGGTAGTTAATGACTCCTGTGGCTTCATAGGCAAAGGCCACGTTTGGAGTGTTCGACAGCCGCCCGATTAGTCCTCGGCTGAGCAGCAAGTTGGCCTCACCATGGTGCCAGGTATTATATCCCCGAGTAAGGATGAAGATTTGAATATTTCTGCAAAAATCTCCTATCGTAAGCATCATATCAGGGATAATATAAGCCAATTGGCTTCCCTGCGTGAGATCAACTTCCATGGTGGCAATTAAGGCTTTATCACCCTACCACCGATTATCTCTGAACACTACAAGCGCTAGTGTTCCTTCTACATGTTGATGGAGCACCTGCAGGCGTACCTACATAACACTAAGGTGTATGAACTTCATACCACTTTTTCGGAGCTGCTGATAGCTTTCGTCTTGGATGAAGTTTCGGTCCACCTGCGCATCCCCTACGCAATTGATGGACTCCTCCGAGCGGTGGATGTACACTCGGTGGTGCTCATCATCCGTTCTGGAATGATAGAGAACCTCGGCAGGAGCTATGGCTGCGCGTTCTCGTATGGATAGGCGCAATTGCTCCTGCGGGTCTAGTTGCTATTCCAGGACGTGTTGCGGGGCAGGTTGCCCAGTCAAACGTCGAACGATTCACCGTGTTGCTTGCTGTGCAGTGTAAAGGCGTCGCTGATTACGCCTATACCCCCGAATTTGGTCCTCGACCAGGGGTTGGGGCGTTTGTTCTAGCGCGACTTGAGATACCGCCGCTGCCATTCAGCTTTGCCTGTTCCTCCTGCAAAATGAGTAAGGGGTCCTTAAATACAAGGAGTCGCCCGCGTGGTTCGGGAGGTCTAGTTTTCGGATGGAGGGACAGATTCTCTAGTTTTGTGCGTAGGAATTCTGGGAGAATTGGACTGTCATTCTTCTTTTGCTATTTTTTGAGGAAATGGATATCGGCTTGGATCTCCCGTAAGGTTTCGGCAAGTTGTACTAACAGCTGGATCTGAGTATTATTTTGCTTAATAATGGCTATATTTTGGGCTGCAACACTAGGACAGTCACTGGATTTAACAAACCCAACTGCTGGGTGTTCTATGAGGTCAACGGCCTGTAAGGCTTCTTGGTATGTCAATGTTGTTTTGGCCGGAAGAAAGGTGTTCATTCACTGGGTAGTTTGATGATAATTGATGAGATCAATCTAGGTACTCTGGGTTCCAAGTGTGAGGTATCAGTCCAACCTTATCGAACAATAGACAAGAGCTATGAGAACACCAGACGCTTTCACTGCTACTATTACAACTACTGCTACTATGACTACTACTACTACTACAGCTACTACAACAACCACCACTACGACAACAAGTACTACAACAACTACTACTACAAACACAACAACTACTTCACTACTACTATTGCTTCTACTATTACTAATACTACTTCTCTCACTACTACTCCTCTTACTTCTACTTCTTCTACTACTATTACTAGTACTACTACTTCTACTTTGCATACTACAACTAGTTCTACCACAGCAACTACTACTACTACTAGTCCAATGTCTATTGCTGCTACTACAACTACTACTTCTTCTCCTACTACAACAACTACCGCTACAGCAAATTCTACTACTTCCACTACTACTACTATGACTACTGCTACAACTCAACTTCTCCTACTACTACTACTACACCTACTACAATTACTTCAGCCAGAACTATTACTACTACTGCGACGATGACTACTATTACAAGTAATACTATTCCTACTCCTGCCCCTACTCCTATGACTACTACTACTACTACTCCTACGACAACTACTCATAATACAACAACTACTGCTGCTACTACAACTTCTACTCCAACTTGTACTACTACTACTATTCCTAATGCTACTACTACTGCTAATATTACTCCTACTCCAACTCGTACTACTACTTCTACTACTACTACTACTACTACTACAATTACAACAACAACAACAACAACTACTACTACTACTACTACCACAACTATTACTACCGTTACTACTACGATTACTGCTACATCGATGAATACAACAGCTACTACACCTACTACTACTATTGCTACTGCTTCTACTATAACTACTACTACTACTCCTCATACAACTTCTCTTACTGCTACTACCACTACTAGTCCGATTAATACCACTACAACTACAACTGCTACAACAACAACAACTATTATTGCTATAGCTACTACTACTAGTACAATTGCAACTACTCCCACTACTACTACTATTCCTACCCCAACTACTACTACTACTACTATTACTTTTGCTGGCAGTATTGTGACTACTACCACTATTACAATTACTATTACTACTACTACTATTACTTTCGAATACTACTTTTATAAAAACTACTACTACTACAACTACTACTAGCACTAGTACTTGTACTACTAGTAGAACTACGACTTCTATTGCTACTACTACTACTTGTACTAGTACAACTAGTACTACTACTACTATTACTACTTCTACTACTGCTATTATTGATGCTCCGACTGCTACTACTACTGCTAAGTCTAATACTCCTACTACTACTGCTCGTACTACAACTACTAGTCCAAGCACTCCTACTACTACTACAGTTGTTGCTATCATGATTACTATACTACTACTGCAACTATTGCTACTACTACTTCTGCTACTAGTACTACACTACTTCTGCTACTAAAACTAACATTACTACTACTACTACTGCAACTACTATTAGAACAACAACTCCCACTGCTACCACTACTCTACTACTAGAACTACTTCTACTACTAGAACTACTCCTACTAATCTGACTATTGCTACTACTTTTTCTACAGCTACTTCTAATACCACCGCCACCGCTACATCTACTGCTGCTACTACTACTACTATTGCTACTAATGCTAACACTAGTAATACCACAATTGCTACTACTTCAACTACTGCTACTACTGTTACTACTAGTTACACTACTACTACTACAACTACTACTACTACTACTACTACTACTACTACTACAGCTACTACTAACACTACTAGTAAAATAATTTCTACTGTTACTACTACCACTATTGCTACAATAGCTACCACAACTTCTAATACCACTACTATAACTAATAGAGCTACTACTATAACTATTGTAACAACTAATACCACTACAACTACAAATACTACAGCAACTACAAATACTACTACTACAACAACTTCTACTACTATGACTACTACCACTCCTCCTACTACTACTACTACATCTACGACAACTACTTCTACCACTACTACTACTGCTACTACTGCTTGCACTACTACTACTGCTACTACTACCGCTACTTCTGCTGCGGCTGCGGCTGCTGCTACTACAATGCCTACTACTACTGCTACTCCTACAACTATTACTACTACTACAAATACGACTACTACTGCTACTGCTTTGACAATAACTGTTGCAACTACTATCACTAGTACTGCTACTAATACGACCACAACAACAATAACGACTACTACAACTACTATTACTCCTCCGACTACTACTACCACCACTATTACTACTACTACTACAACAACAACAATAACAATGAAAAATAGTACTAATACTACTACTACTACTACTTCTTCCACTATTACTACTACTACTACAACAACAACAACAACCACTACTACTTCTACTACTACTACTATTACTACTAGTACTATTCCCACTCCTACACCTACTACTGCTTCTACTATGACTACTACTACTAATACTACTGCTGCTACAATTACTACTACTTGTACTACTAGTATTCCTACTAGTACTCCTACCACTACACCTGCTACAACTACTATTGTTGCTATTACTGCTGCTGCTGCTACCATAATTACTACTACTACTACTACTACTACACCTACTATAATTACTACAACAAGAACTACTACTACTATTATTACTATGACTACTACTTTTCCTGCTCCGTTTCCTACGACAAGTACTATTCTTGCTCCTGACCCTACTCCTATGACTGCTACTACTACAACTACTGCTACAACTATTGCTTCTACAACTACTACTGTTGCTACTACTACTACTACTACTTCTACTACTACTACTACTACAACAACCACAACAACAACAACAACAACTACTACTACTACTACTACCTCAACAACTACTACTCCTACTATTAGTACTATGCCTGCTACTAGTACTACTACTCCTACTACTGCTACTGCTACTAGTAGTACTACTACTGGTGCTACTACTACTGGTTCTTCTTCCACTACTACTACTAATTCTACTACTACTTCTAAAATTGGTACAACTCTTGCAAATACTACTTCTTCTCCTACTATTACTACAGTTAGAACAACTAATGCTACTACTACTACAATTGTTGTAGCTACTACTACTACTACAACTGCAATAGCTCAGAGCACTATTATTACTACAACAACAACTACTAAGGCTGCTACTATTACAACTACCAATGTCGCGGTTGCTACTACTGCTACAACTACTGCTTCTGCAACTACAGTTGTTGCTGCTACTACTAATAATACTACTACTCATACTACAACAACTACTACTACATCTACAATAACAATAACTATTACTACTACGACAACTACTACTCCTACTACTACTACTGCTCCTACTATTGCGACTACTACTAGTACTAATGCTACTGCTCCTACTACTACAGCGACTACTACTGCTACTACTACTAGTACTACTACTACTAGTGCTACTGCTATTGCTACTTCTATTACTACTACTACTAATTCCACCACTACTACTACAATTGGTGCAACTCTTGCAACTACTAAAACTGCACCTACTAGTACTACAACTTCTATAGTTCCTACTACTCCTAGTACTATTGTTGCCTCTGTTGCGGCTGCAGCTGTAACTTCTACTACTACTGCTGCTACTATTAGTAATACTATCGCTACTACTACTACTACTAATGCTACTATTGCTGCTTCTATTACTACTACTAATGCTACTATTGCTGCTTCTATTACTACTACTAATACCACTACTGCTGCTACTTCCCCAACTTCCACAACTACTGCTCATATTAGAACTGTTACTACTACTACTGCAGCTACTACTATGGCAACTGCTACTACTATTGCCAGTAATACCGTTGCAACTACTACTAGTACCACAACTACTACTACTACTGCTACTACTACTACTATTACTACTACTACTGCTACTATTGCTACTACTACTACTAGTGCTACTGTTGCTACTTCTATTAATTCTACTAATACTACTGCTGTTGCTACTTCTCCTTCTTCCACAACTATTGCTCATACTACTACTACTACTACTACAGCTGCTGCTGCAACTACTATGGCAATAGCTACAACAGTTGCCGGTGATACCACTGCTACTACTACTACTACAACTGCTGCTGCTGCTACTACTACTACAACAACAACAACAACAACAACAACTACTACTACTACTACTACTACTACCACTACTGCTACTAATGCAACTAGTGTGACTTTTGTTGCTATTACTTTGAAAACTACTACTGCTACTTTTCCTACAACTACTTCTATAACTACTTCTACAACTACTTCTAGTACTACTACTACCACTTCTACTACTACAACAACAACAACTACTACTAATAATTCTACTTCCACATGGGCGACTACTACTGCTACTACTACTTCCACTACTCCAACTACTACTACTCCTAATGCTACTCGTACTGCATCTTCTCCTACTACTATTACTACTATAATTACAACTACTACTACTAGCACTACTACTACTACTACTAATACTACCGCTACTATAAATACTATTACTACTACTACGACTATAACAAGTGCTACTACTTTTGCTATGACTACAACTCCTATTGGTATAGCTACTACTACTACAACTATGACTGCTGCTACTATTACTACTACAACTACTACTACTTTTATGATTACTTTTCGTAATAATTCTACTATAACTACTACAACTACTACCATTACTACTACTATAGCTATTGCTACTACTACTACTACTAATATAATGACTACTACTATAGCTACTAGCACAACTACTAGTACAACTACTACTTTGCCACTACTACTACCACCAGCAGCACTACTACTACTTCTTCTACTACTACTACCACCACCACCATGACTACTTCTACTACTACTACTACTACTACTACTACTACTAGTAGTAGTTGTTGTTGTTGTAGTAGTAGTAGTAGTAGTAGTAGTAGTAGTAGTAGTAGTAGTAGTAGTAGTAGTAGTAGTAATGGTAGTAGTAGCAATAGTAGAAGCAAATGTAGCAGTCATAGCAACTATAGTAGTAATAGAAGTGGTTGTTGCAGTAGTTATAGTTGGTGTAGAAATAATCGCAACACTTGTAGTCGTAGTAGTAGTAGTAGTAGTAGTACTAGTAGTAGTAGTGGTGGTTGTAGTTGTTGGAGTAGCTGCAGCAGTAGTAGCAGTGGTAATGGTGGTAATACAAGTAGTAGTAGTACTAGCAGGAGGAGGAGCAGTAGTAGTAGTAGTCGAAGAAGTAGTAGTAGTAGCAGTAGTAGTTTTTATTGTTGTAGCAAAAGTTGTAGTATTATTGGTAGCAACAGTAGCCTGAGTAAGAGATGTAGTAGTAGTCATAGTAGTTGGAGCAATATTTCTAGCAGCAGTAGTAGGAATACTAGTTGCAGTAGCAGTTGAAGAAGTAGCAGTGCTAGCAATAGTAGTAGGAGTATCATTAGTGAAAATAATAGTAGTAGTAGTAGTAGTAGGAGTTGCAATTGCTGAAGTAGTAACAATAGCAATTACGATAGTTGTAGTAGAAGTAGCAGTATTAGTTGTAGGAGAAGTAGTTATCGTAGCAATGACAGTAGTAGTAGCTATAGTAATAGTTGCAATAGTCATAGTAATAGTAGTACCAGAGGTGGCAGTTGTACTAGCAGTAGTAGTAGCTCTAGCGAAAAAAGTAGAGGGAGTAGTTGTGGTAGAAATAGTAGTCTTTGTAGTGATAGAAGTAGTAGGAGTAGTAGGAGTAGTAGTAATAGTAGTCATAGTAGTAGTAGTTATTATAGTAGTAGTAGTTGTTGTTCTTGTTGTTGTTGTAGTAATAATAGTAGTAGCAGTAGTAGCAGTAGTAGCAGTAGCATTGTAGTAGTAGTTTTAGTAGTTGTAGTAGCAATAGCAGCAATTGTAGTAGTAGTAGCAATAGTAGTAGTAGTAGAGTAGTTATAGTACTTGTAGTAGTTTTAGTATTTGGGGTAGTTGAAGTAGCTGTTGTAGCGGTCATAGTAGCAGTTGTAGTCGTAGTAGTGGTAGTAGTAGTTGTTGTAGTACTAGAAGACGCAACAGTGGTAGTAGTAGTTGTTGTAGTAGTAGCAGTAGTAGTAATAGTAGTAGAAGTAGCAGTAGTAGTAGTTGTGGTAGTAGTAGTAGCAGTAGCAGTAGTTGCAATAGTAGTAGTAGTAGTAGTATTATTAATAGTAGTAGGAGTAGTAGAAGCAGTACTAGTAGTTCTAGTAGTAGTAGTAGAAGTAGTTGCCGGCCTAGTATTGGTAGCAGTAGTAGCCGTAGTTGCAATAGTAGTAGTGGTAGTTGTCATCGCAAATAGTAATACTACTAGTAGTAGTAACAGCAACATCAGTAATAGTAGTAGCAGTAGTAGTTGTAGTAGTAGAAGTAGTTGTAGTAGTAGAAGTAGAAGTAGTAGCAGTAGTAGTAGTAGTAGTGATAGTAGTAGTAGGAGTTATAGCAGCTGTACTAGTAGTAGAAGTAGTAGCAGTAGCAGTAGTAGTAGTAGCATAAGTAGTAGTTGTAATTACAATAGTCGCAGTAGTAGTAGTTGTAGAAGGAGTAGTAGCAGCAGCAGTAGTAATAGTAGTATTAGGAGGAGTACTAGCAGCAGCAGTAGCAGTAGTAGTAGTAGGAGGGCTACTAATTGTAGTACCAATAGTAGGAGCAGTAGTAGTAGTAGTAGCGGTAGCAGCAGAAGCTTTAATAATAGATTACTAGTAGTACCAGTAGTAGCAGTTGTGTTAGGAGTAGCAGCAGCGATTGCTGTAGTTATATAATTAGGAGTAATAGTAGTAGTAGTAAGAGCCGTAGTGGTAGGTGTCGGGCAAGTACTATAAGCAGGAGCAATAGTAGAGGTTGTAGTAGTATTTGTAGTAGCAGTAATAGCAAAAGTTTCAGTTGTTGTAGTGATAGCAGTAGTAGCAAAAAAAATAGTAGTAGTAGTTGTAGTGGCAGAAGTAGTAGTAGTCGGAGAACTAGTAGTACTCTTAGAAATTGTAGTAGTACAAGTAGTAGTCGTGGTAGTCATAGTAGTGTTAGCAATAGTAGTAGTAGTAGTTGTAGTAGTAGTAGCAATACAAGTGGTTGTAATAGTAATAGCAACAGTAGCAGCCATAGTACTAGTAGTTGTGGTAATTGTGGTAGTAGGATTAGTAGGAGTAGTAACAGTACGAGGAATTGAAATAGTAGTACGAGTTGTTATAGTAGCAGTAGTAGGAGGAGTCTCGATAGTAGCAGTAGTGGTTGTAGAAGTACTAGTTATAGGATAGTAGTCGTAGAAGCAAGAGCAATAGTAGTAGTAGCAGTAGGAGTAGCAATAGGAGTAGTAGTTGCAGTAGTAGTTGTAGTAGTTGTAGCAGTAGTAGTGATAGTAGTAGTAGTAGCAATAGAAATAGTAGTAGTAGTAGTAGTAGTAGTAGTAGTAGTAGTAGGAGTAGTAGTAGTAGTAGTAGTAGTAGTAGTAGTAGTAGTAGTAGTAGTGATAGTTGTAGTAGTTGTAGTAGTAGTGGTAGTACTAGTGGTTGTAGTAGTCATAGTAGTAGCAGTAGTAGTTGTTGTTGTTGTAGTAGTAGTGGTAGTAGTAGCAGTCATAGTAGTAACAGTGGCAACAGTAGCTGTAGCAGTAGCAGAAGCAGTAGTAGTAGAAGTCATAGCGGTAGTAGTAGTTGCAGAAGCAGCTATAGTAGTTGTAGTAGTAGTAGTTGTTGTTGTTGTGATAGTAGTAGTTGTCGGAGTAGTAGTAGTACTAGCTGTAGTTTCAGTAGTTGTAGTAGTAGTATAGTAGTAATAGTAGTAGTAGTAGTAGTAGTAGCAATAACAGCTGTAGTAGCAAAGTAGCAGTAGCTGTAGAAGCAGTAGTAGTAGTATTAGTAGAAGTAGCAGTAGTAGCTATTGTAGTAGCAGTAGCAGTAGTAGTAGGAGCAATTACAGCAGTAGTAGAAGTCGTAGCAGTAGTAGGTATCGTAATAGTAGCAATTGTAGCAGTAGTAGTAGAAGTAAAAGTACAAGTAGTAGTAGCAATGGTAGTAGAAGCAATAGTATTTGTAGGAGAACTAGTAGTAGCCGCAATAGCAGTAGTAGTACTAGTAGTAGCAATAGAAGTATTAGTAGTAGTGGTGGTAGTAGTAGTAGTGGTAATAGTAGTAGTGGTAGTAGTAGTAGTAGTAGTAGTCGTGGTGGTGGTGGCGGCAGTAGTAATTGTAGTACTAGTGGTAGTAGTAGTGGTAGTAGCAGAAGTAGTAGTAGTAGTAGTGGTGGTAGTAGTGGAAGTGGTAGCAGTCATAGTAGTAACAGTGGCAACAGTAGCAGTAGTAGTAGGGGAAGTAGCAGAAGTCGTAACAGCAGCAGTAGTAGTAGGAGCAGCAGCAACAGTAGTAGCAGTAGTAGGAGTAGTAGCAGTAGTAGGAGTAGTAGTTGTGGTAGTAGTAGTACTAGTAGTAGTTTTAGTAGTTGTAGTAGTAGTAGTAGTAATATTATTAGTAGTAGTAGTAGCAATAATAGCAGTAGTAGCAATAGTAGTAGTAGCAGTAGTAGTAAGAGCAGTAGCAGCAGTAGTAATAGTTGCAGCAGTAGTAGCTATCATAGTAGTAGTAATATTAGTAGTAGTAGTAGTAATAATAAAAGTACGAGTAGTAGTAGCAGTATCAGTAGTAGCAATGGTAGTAGGAGTAGTAGAAGCTGCAGTAGCAGTAGCAGTAGCAGTAGTAGTAGCAGTAGTAGTAGCAGGAGTAATAGTAGTAGGAGAAGTAGTGGTTGTAGTAGCGCTTGTAGTAGTAGTAGTAGTAATAGGAGAAGTAGCCGTTGAAGTTGTAGAAGTAGTAGGAATAGTAGTAGCAGTAGTGGTAACACCAACGATTGTAGTCACTGTGCTAGTAGCCTAAGGTGTAGTAGTCACATTAGTAGTAGCAGTAGGAGCAGTTGTAGCACTTGTAGTAGTTGGAGTTCTTGTAGCAGTTGTAGTAATAGTTGGAGCAAGGGTAGTTGTAGTAGGTGTAGCAGTAGTAGTGAAAGTAGTAGGAGTATTAGTAGTAGCAGTAGTGGTAGGAGTATTTGTAGTAGTAGTTGTGGTTGTAGTAGGAGGAGTAGTAGTAGTAGCAGTAGCAGGAGCAATAGTAGTAGTAGTAGTAGTAGTAGTAGTAGTGACAATTGCAGTAGGAGTAGTAGTTGCAGCAGTAGCAGTAGTTGGAGCAGTATTAGTCCTAGTAGTAGCAATATTAGGAATAATAATAGTAGCGGTTGCAGTAGTAGTAGTAGTAGGACCAATAGTAGTTACAGCCAGAGCAGTAGTAGTAATCGTTGGAGTATTATTAGTAAAAATAATAGTATTAGTAGTAGTAGAAGGAGCAGTAGTAGTTGTATTACTAGTAGAAATAGGAATAGTAGTAGTAGTAGTGGTAATAGCAGTAGGAGTAGTAGTAGTAGTAGTAGGTGAAGCCGTAGTAGTATTAGTAGTTATAGCAGTAGTAGCAGTAGATGTAGTAGCAGTAGTCGTAGTAGTAGAAGTACCATTAATAGTAGCAGTAGTAGTTGTAGTAGTAGTAGTTGTAGAAAAAGTAGTAGTAGCTAAAATAGTAGTAGTAGTAGTAGTAGCAGCAGTAGCAGTAGCAGTAGCAGGAGCAGTAGTATTGGAAATTGTAGTAGAAGTAGCAGTAGTAGCAGTCATAGCAGTTGTAGTAGTAGTAGTGATAATAGCTGTAGTAGCAGTTGAAGCAGCAGCAGCAGTAGTAGCAGTAGTACTAGTTTTAGTAGTTGGAGTAGTAGTAGTAGTAGTGGTAGTAGTAGCTATCATAGTAGTAGTAATAGTAGCTGTAGTAGTTATAGCAGTGGTAGTAGGAGAAGTTGCAATAGTAGTAGTAGCAGTTGTTGCAATAGTAGTAGGCCTAATAGTAGTAGTAGTAGTAGTTGCAATAGTAGTAGTAGTTGTAGTTGAACTAGGACAAGTAGTAGTAGTAGTAGAACTAGTAGCAGCATTAGTAGTAGTAGCAGTAGCTGTAGTAGTAGTTGTTGCAGTAGTAGAAGTAGTAGCGATAGTAGTAGTAGTAGTAGCAGAAGCAGTAGTAGCAGGTGTAGCACCAGTAGTATTCGTAGTAGTATCAGCTGCAGCAGTAGCAAAAGTTATAGTAGCAGTCGTAATAGCAGCAGCAGTAGTAGTTGTTGTTGTTGTAGCAGTAGTTGCAGTGTCAACAGTAGTAGTAGTAGCAGTAGTTGTAGCATTAGTAGTAGAAATAGTTATTGTAGTAGTAGCAGTAGCAGTAGTTGTTGTTGTAGTAGTAGTAGCCATTGAAATAGTTGCAGTAGTAGCGGTAGTAGTAGTTGTAGTAGTAGTAGTAGTAGCAGTAGTGGTACCAGTAGTAGCTATTGTAGGAATAGTAGTATTAGGAGTAGTGGTAGTGGTAGTAGAACTTGTAGTAGCAGTAGTAGCAGCAGTAGTAGTAGTTCTAGTAGTAGCGGTTGTAGTAGTAGCAGAAGTTGCACTAGAAGTAGCAATAGTAGTACTGCTAGAAGTAATAGAAGTAGTAGTAGCAGTGGAAGGTTTGGTAGGAGTATTAGTTGTAGCAATAACCATAATAGTTGTAGTAGTATTAGAAATAACAATGGTAGTAGTAGTTATAGTAGTAGGACTAGTAGTAATAGTAGTAATAAAAGTAGTAGTAGTAGTATTAGTAGTATTAGTAGCAGTAGCAATAGATGCATTAGTGGCAGTAGTTGTAGTAATAGTAGTAGTTGCGGTAACAATAGTAGCAATAGTAGTAATAGTAGCAGTAGTAGTAGTAGAAGTAGTACTGCTGTAATAGTGGATGGAGTACTAGTTGTAGGAGAGGTAGTAGGAGATTTAGTAGTAGTAATAGCAGTCATAGTTGCAATAGTAATTGTAGCAGTAGCAGCAGTATTAGTAGTAGTCGTAATTGTAGTAGTAGCAGTAGCAGTAACAGTAGCAAAAGTGGAAGCTGTAGCAATAGTAGTAGGAGTAGTCTTAGTTGTAGCCAAACTAGTAGTTGTAGTAGTAGTAGAAGCAGTTGGAGCCATAACAGCAACAACAACAGTAGTTGTAGTAATAGTAGCAGCTGTAGTAGTAGGAATGTAGTAATAGTTGTAGAAGTGGTAGTTGTAGCAGTAGTCATAGTAATAGTAGTAGCAGCAGCAGTAGTAGAAGCAGCCTTAGTAGAAGTAGTAGTAGTAGTAGCAATAGATGTAGCAGCAGCAGCAGCTATAGTATTAGTTGGAGAAGCTGCAACAGTAGTAGCAGTAGCAGTAGCAGTTGTCGCAGGAATAATAGTAGATGTTGTAGTTGTTGCGGTAGTAGTAGTATTTGTAGTAGTAGCATTAGTAGTAGTGGTAGTCGTAACAGTAGTAGTAGTAGCAGCAGTAATAGGAGCAACTATATTAGTTGTTGTAGTAGTTGTGGCAATAGCTGTGGTAGCGGTGTGTAGTAGTAGCAGTTATAGTAGCAGTAGTAATAGTGGCAGTAGCTGTAGTGGTAGCGGTAGCAGTTATTGTTGTAGCATTAGTAGTGGGAGTAGTGGTAGTAGTAGCAATGGCAGTAGTAGTAGTAGTAGTAGTAGTAGTAGTAGTAGCAGTAGCAGTAGTAGTAGTAGCCGTAGTAGCAGTACTAGTAGTAGTAGTAGAGGTAGTAATAGTAGTTATTGTAGTGCTACTAGTAGAAGTCGTATTCATAATGTAGTAGTAGTAGTGGTCATCGTAGTAGCAGTAGGAGCAACAGTAGTTGTAGCCGTACTAGTAGTTCTAGCAGCAGTAACAGTAGTAGTAGTATTTGTTGTTGTTGTAGTAGTAGTAGTTGTAGTATTAATAGTAGTAGTAGCTATAGTAATAGTAGCATTTGTAGAAGAAGTAGCAGTTGTAGTAGTCGTCGTACTAATAGTTGTAACACTAGTAGTGGTAATACTAGTAGTAGCAGTAGGAGTAGCAGTAGTTGCATTAGTAGGAGTAGCAGCAGTTGTAGTAGAAGTAGTAGCAATATCAATAGCAGTACGAGAAATAGTAGTAGCAACAGTAGTAGCATCAGTAGTGCTACAAGCAGTAGTACTAGCAGTAGCTGCGGCAATTGTAGTGGTAGTAGTAGAAGTAGTGGCAACAACGGTAGTAGTGGTAGCATTAGTAGCTGTAGTCGTAGCAGTAGCAGAAGTATTAGTCATAGTTCTAGTAGCAAAAGTAGTAGCAGAAGCAGTAGTTGTAGCAGTAGCAGTAGTACTAGTAATACTACCACTACTATTTCTACTACTACTCTTACTACTAATACTACTATTACTACCACCATTACTACTACTGCTACTACCACTACTACTACTACTATTACTCTTGCTACAACAACAACAACAACTTGTACTGATACTACTACTACTACTACAACAACAACAACAACAACTACTACTACCACAAGCACTAACACTACTACTACTACTACTACTACTACTACTACTACTACTAGTACTCCTACTCCTACTCATACCAGTACTGCCACTACTACTCCTACTAGTAGTATTGCTTTTACTTTTACTAATACTACCACTACTCCTAACACTCCCGTTACTACTGTTGCTGCTGCTGTCACTGCTATTACTGCTACTTCTACTGCAACTACTACTACAATTATTACTGCTGCTATTACTGCTACTACTACTACAATTATTGTGGCTGCTATTACTGCTACTGCTACTGCTACTCCGATAACTACTGCTACTCTTATTACTACTACTACTACAACTACCAGTACTACTACTACTGCTAGTACTACAACTACTACTATTACTACTACTACTACAACAACTACTACAGCTGCTGCTTCTCCTACTACAACTACAACTACTACTACTACCACTACTACTACTACTACTACTATTACTACTACTAGTACTATAGCAACAACAACTACTACCACAACTACAACTACTAGAACTACTACTATTACAGCTGCTACTACTACTACTACTACTATTACTACAACTACAACTACTACTATCACTACTACTACTATTAGTACTACTACTACTACTACTGCTAACCCTACCACTACATCTAAAACTCCTACTACTTCTACTACTTCTACTAGTACTACATCTTCTACTACTACTAGTACTGTTCCTATTACTACTACTACTACTACTTCTAAAACTCCTACTAGTAATATTGCTACTGCTACACCTACTACTACAACTATTGCTACTACAACTACTACTACTATACTACAACTAATCCTACTACTAGTACTAGTACTACTCCAACTACTGCGACTACTACTACGACAACTCCTACTCCTACTACTCCTACTACTACTACTACTTCTGTTATTACTACTAATACGACAACCATCGCTACTACAACAACTACTGCTGCTAATGCTACTACTACTACTGTTACTACCGGTTCTGCTACTACCGTTGTTTCTACTTTTACTACTACTACTCCTATTTCTACTACAATTGCTGCTACAAATGCTACTACTACTACTGTTGCTACTACTACTACTACTTCTTTTGCTACTATTTCTACTACTACAACTACAACTGCAACTGCTACTACTACTTTTCCTACTACTACTACTGCTACTACTTTGGCTATTACTACTATTACTATTACAATTTCTACTACTACGCCTAACATGACTACTCCTACTACTGCTAGTACTGCGGCTCCTACAACTCTCACAACTACTACTACTTCTAGTACCACTCGTACTCCTATTCATACTACTATTACCTCTGCTACAAGTACTACTGTTACTCCTACTATGACTACTCATAACAATACTGCTATTATTACTATAACTCCTACTACTACCCCTTCTCCAACTCCAACCCTTATAACTACTTTGACTACTACAATGACTGCTGCTACGACAACTACAACAACTCCTACCGCTGCTGCGACAACAACAACTACTACTATTACTACTGTAACTACTATAACAACCACTACTCCTTTTACTACTACTACTACTACTATAACTACTGCTGCTGCTACTCCCACAACTACTACTACTTCTATTACTACTACAACTGCTACTACTACTACTGCTCCTATTACTACAAATATTACTATTTTTGATACTACTACTATTAATACTACAGCAGCTGCTACTGCTGCTGCTGCTGCTACTACCACAACCACTAGTACCCCCGCCACTATTACTATTGCTGCTGCTACAACTACCACTACCACTACTACTACTACTACTACTACTACCACTACTACTACTACTACTACTACTACGATTACTACTACTCCTGCTACTACTTGTACTACAACTCCAACTCTAGCTTTTGCTACTACAACTACTACTCCTACACCTACTACTGCTACTACTACTACAACTCCGACGACTACTACTAGAACAACAACAAATACTACCACTACAACTACTACTACTACCTCTATTGCTTCCACAATTGTTGTTGCTTCTTCTACAACTATTGCTGCTGCCACTACTACTACCACTAATATTATTAGTATAGCAACTATCACTACTACTACTCCTACTCGTGCTCCTAATCCTACTCCTACTCCTTCTTCTGCTACAACTACTACTAGTACTTCTACTAGTACTTCTAGTTCTACTACTACTCCTACTCCAACTCCTATCGCTACTTCCACTCCTACAACTACTACTGCTAATATTATGACTAATACAACTATTGCTACTACTGCTACTTCTACTCCTACCACTACCACAACAACAACAACTACTACTATTCCTTCTACCGCCACTACCACCACTATAGCTGCATTAATTACTACTACTACTACTACACAACTACTATAACAACTACTACTAGTACTACTACTACTCCTGCAACTATTACTAATACTACAACAACTAGTATAACTACTACAACAACAGCTGCTGCTACAACAACAACTACTACTCCCACTACTACAACTACGACTAGTACCACTACTGCTACAGCTGCTACTACTTCTACTGCTACTACTAATATTGCTACTACTACAACTCCCACAACAACTACTACAACAACAACAACTACTACTACTAATAATAATACTACCACCACTACTACAACGACTGCTACTACTACCACTGTGACTACTACTACTACTACTACTACTATTACTACTACAACTACAACTACTACTCGTACTCCAACTCCTACTCCTACTACTACTCCTACTGCATATACTACTACTACTACAATGACAACAACAATAACTACTACTACTACAACAACTGCTACTCCTCCTACTACTACTACTACTACAACAACAACAAAAACTACTACTGCTGCTGCTTCTACTCCTATTACTACTACTACAATGACGACTACTACTACTACTACTACCACCACCACCACCACCACCACCGCTACCACTACTACCACTACTACCACTACTACTATTCCAACCCCTATGTCCACAACAATTACTTCTACTACTACTTCTGCTAAAGCTAATACTACTCCTACCACAACCACAAAGACTACCACTACTACTACTACTGCTACTCCAACTACTATGAATCATACTATTACTACTACCCCTACTACTACTACTACTACTATCTCAAATACTACAAGCACTACTAGTACCACTACTTATACTACTTCTACTACTACAACTACAACTAATACTACCACCTCTACTATAACCGCTACAACAACAACCATCGCAACTACTACTACTACTACTACTATTACTACTACTACTGTTACTACTTGTACTACTAGTTCTACTCCCGCTCCAACTCGTACTCCTACTACTACTCCTACTATTACTACTTCCAGTACTACTACCACAACATCCACTATGACTACTACTACTACTACTATTACTACAAAAACAACAACTACTACTACCGCTACTACTACAACTACTACTACTCCTACTACCATAATTTCCACTGCAACTAATACTACTACTACTGCTCCTATAAATATTGCCACTGCTACTAATACTAATACCACTACTAATCCTAATTCTCCTACTACTACTACTACTAGTACAACTATGACTACTGCTATTACTCCTAATAGTCCTCCAGCTATTGGTACTACTGGTGCCGCTAGAATTACTCCCACTACTACTACTACTACAACTATTACTGCTACTGCTCGTGCTGTTGCAGCAACTACTACTGCTACAACTATATCTACTACTACTGCTCTTACAGCTACTAGTCTTCTACTATGCCTTCTATTTCTACTACTACACCTACTCCAACTCCATCTGTGGCTACTGCACCTACTACTACCAATACCACGATAACTACTACCACTAATATTATTCCAATTCCTACTACTATTCCTACTACTACTATTACTACTACTACTACCACGACTACTGCTACTACTACTACTACTACTACTACTACTACTACTACTACTACTACTACTACTACTACTACTACTACTACTACTACTACTACTACTACTACTGCAGCTACTGCTGCTGTTGTTGTTGCTGCTACTACTACTACTAGTCTACAACTACTACTCCTAGTACTACCATCTAACACTACTGCTACTACTACTACTGCTGCAATTCATACTACTACTACTACTAATACTCTTGCCGCCGCTGCCGCTACTACTATTTCTACTACTACTACAACAACAACAACTATTAGCACTACTGCTACTACTGCTACAACAGCTACTATTACCACTACTTCTTCTACTACTACTTCTATTATAACCACTACTACTCCTACTCTTTTTACTATTACTAATACTACTTCATCTGCTCTAGCTCCTACTACTGGTACTATTACTTCTATTACTTCCTACTACTATTATTGCTACTGCTGCTTCTGCTACTACCACTACTACTACTACTAATACTATTACTGCTGTTGCTGCAGCTACTACTATTGCTACTCCTACTACTTTAGCCGCTACTACTACTGCTGCTGCTAATACTGCTACTTCTTCTACCACTATGACTAGTACTACTACTACGAGTACCATTTCTACCGTTGCTGTTGATATTTCTAAAACTACTTCTACTTCTACTATTGTTGCAGTTGTTGCTAATACTACTACAACTACTACTACTACTACTCCTACAATAACTTCTAGTACTACTATAACTATTGCTACTACTAGTACTATATTGCAATTACTACTACTACTACAACTACTACTACTGTTGCCACTGCTGATGTTGTTGCTCCTACTGTTGTTGCTGCTGTTGCTACAACTACAACTACCACTACTTCACCTACTACAACTTTTATTGCTGCTATAACTACTATACTACCATTGCTCTTGCATCTACTACAACCACTACTAGTACTACTGGTATTACTTTTGCGGCTACTGCTACCGCTTCTACTAGTGCCACAACAACTACTACCACTACTACTACCACTACTACTACTACTACTGTTACCACTGCTAATGGTACTATTGTTGCGACTACAACTATTGCAACAACAGCTACTATTGCTACTACTTGTGCCACTACTGCTACTACTGTTACTTCTACTATTGCTTGTACTACTACTGCTACCACTACTCTTAGTACTACTAGTATTACAACAACTACTGCTTTTGCTACGACAGCTACTACTACTACTACCACTTCCACTACTATTGCTCCAACTACTAGTCTCACTACTACCACTGCGGCTAGTAATACTACTTCCACAACTACTACTGCAACAACTACTACGGCTGTTGTTGGTGTTGCTTCTACTATAAGAACAAAAACTACTACTACTACTGCAACTACAACTACTACCGCTTCTACTGCTACTTCTACTACGATGGCTGCTACTACTTCAGGTACTACTTCTATTGTCGCTACTACTACTGCAATTGCTGATACTACTACTACGACTACTACTACTACTACTATTACTACTGCTGCTACTGCTGCAACTTCTACTATTACTGCTACTACTGCTGCTACCCCTACTACTACTGCTACTACTACTAATATTACAAATACTACTACTACTATTACTACTACTACAACAACAACAACTAATACTACTCCTGCTGCTGCTGCAATTGTTGCTTCCGCCGCTACTACAACAACTATATCCTCTACTATAGCTACTATTACTGCTACTATAGCTGCGCCAATAGCTTCTACTACTACTACTAGTACACCGCAATAAGCACTCCTGCGGCTGCTACTACCTCTACAACTGTTGCCACTACTACTACTGTTGTAGCTACTTCTAGCGCTACTGCTACTCCTACTTGTACTTGTACTACGATTACTACTACAGCAACAACAACAACAAGAACTACTACTACTACTACTAACACTACTACTGCTACTACAACAACTATTACTATAACTATTACTACTACTATAACAAATACTACTATTACTATGACATCTACTACTATGCCTTCTTCTACACGTATTAGTACTGCAACTACTTCTACTACAACGACTACTACCCCTAATAGTACTACCACTACTATCACAACAACAACAACAACAACTACTACTATTACTACTAGAACACCTACTACCACTACTACTACTTGTACCACTACTACTCCTACAGTTGCTACTACTCCTACTCTTACTACTACTACTCCACCTATTACCACTACAATTACTACTACAAGTACTACTACAACAACAACAATTGCTACAACTTCTACGACTACTACTACTACAACAACAACAACAGCTACTACTATAACTCCTACTACTACTACTTCTATTGCTACAACTGCTGTTCCTTCTCCTCTTACTATTAGCACTACAACTTCTACTACTCTAGCTCCTACTGCTGCTACTATGCTACTACTACTACTACTACTACTACTACTACTACTACTACTACTACTACTACTACTACTACTACTACTACTACTACTACTACTACTACTACTACTTCACCAGCTTCTGTTGCTACTACTATTACTACTATAATTGCCGATGCTACCACCACTGCTGCCACTACTACTACTAATACTATTCTTATCACTGCTACAACTACTACTACTTCACCTACTACTACTACTACTGCTACTAATGCTAATACTACTACTCCAACTAGCTCAGCTACTACTACTACTACTGCTACTAATGCTACTGCTACTTCTACTACTGCTACTAACACTACTACTCCTACTACTTTACCTACTACTACTATTACTACTACTACTACTAATACTATTGCTACTACTACTACTCCTACTACTACCACCACTGGTGTGGCTACTACTACTACTACTACTACTACTACTACTACTACTACTACTACTACTACTAGTAGCAGTAGCCGTAGCACTAGTAGTAGCAGTTGTAGTACTAGTGGTCATAGTAGTAGTAGTCAACAGTAGTTATAGTAGTAGTAGTAGCTGCAGTGTTAATAGTCATAGTAGCAGTAGTAATAATAGGAGTTATAGTAGGAGTAGCAGCAGCAGCAGTAGTAGTAGTTATTGTTGTAGTAGTATGAGTGGTCATAGTAGTTGTTGTTGTAAGTGAAGTAGTAGGACTACTACTAGTAGTAGCAGTAGCAGTAGCTATAGCAGTAGTATTGTAGCGATCGCAGTATT
This sequence comes from Trichopus zeylanicus subsp. travancoricus, assembly GCA_005019695.1. Lineage (NCBI taxonomy): Eukaryota > Viridiplantae > Streptophyta > Magnoliopsida > Dioscoreales > Dioscoreaceae > Trichopus > Trichopus zeylanicus. The sequence continues at coordinate 29,291 of RXID01011063.1, forward strand.
AGTAGTAGTATTAGTAGTAGTAGTAATAGTAGTAGTTGTAGTAATAGTAGTAGAAGTAGTAATAGTGGCAGTAGTTGTTGTGAGAGTAGTAGCAGTAGCATTAGTAGCAGTAGCTATAGTAGTAGTAGTAGTTGTTGTAGTAGCAGTAGTAGTAGAAGTTATTGTAGCAATAGCAGCAATGGCTATTGTAGTAATAGTAGCAGTCGTAGTAGCAGTAGTAGTAGTAGCAGTAGCAATAGTGGAAGTAGTAGCAGCAGTAGGAGTTGTAGTAGTTGTCGCTTTGGTAGTAATAGTAGTAGTAGTAGAAATAATAGTAGTAGCAGCAGCAATTGTAGTAGCAGTTGTAGTAGTAGTAGCAGTACTAAAAGTTGCAGAAGCAGAAGTTGCAGGAGCAAAAGCAGTTATAGTAGTAGTAGTAGAAGTTGTTGTAGTAATAGAAGTAGGAGTAGGAGTTGGAGTAGGAGAAGTAGTAGTGTACATAGTACTACTAGTAGTAGTAGTAGTAGGAGTAGTACTTGTAGTTGTAATAGTAGTAGTAATAGAAGTATTAATTATTTTAGTTATAGTAAAAATAGTAGCAGAAGTAATAGTAGTAGTAATAATAGTAGCAATTATAGTAGTACTAGTAGTAGTAGTCGTAGTAGAAGAAGAAGAAGAAGTAGTAGTAGCAATAGTGGCAGTTGTAATGGTAGCTGTAGTAGTAGTAGCAATAGTTGTAGTAGTAGTAGTTAGAGTAGTTGTAGTTGCTATATTAGTAATAGAAGTAGCAATATTAGTAGTAGTATTAGTAGTTGAACTTGTAGAAGTTGTAGTAGTAGTTGTAATAGTGGTAGGGGAAGTAGTAGCAATAGGAGTAGCAGCACTAGTAGTAGTAGTAGTAGTAGTAGTAGTAGTAGTAGTAGTAGTAATGTTAGTGGTAGTAGTAGTAGTAGTAGTAGTTGTTGTTGTTGTTGTAGTAGGAGTAGTAGTAGTTGTAGTAGTAGTTATTATAACATAAGTAATAGTAGTAGTAGTAGAAGTAGTGGTAGAAATAGTTGTAGTAATAGTAGGTGGAGTAATATTAGCAGTAGGAGTTGTAATAGTAGTTGTTGTAATTGTAGTTGAAGCAGTATGAGTAGTCATAGGAGTTGTGGTAGTAGTAGAAGTTGTAATTGTCGGACTTGGAGTTGTAGTATTAATAGAAGTAGTAGTATTAGTAGTAGTATTTGTAGTTGAAGTAGAAGAAGTCGTAGTAGTCGTTGTAATAGTAGTAGGAGAAGTAGTAGCAGTAGGAGTAGTAGCACGAGTAGTAGTAGTAGTACTCATAATAGTATTAGTAGTAGTAGTTCTTGTTGTAGTAGTAGTAGTTTTGGTATGAGTAGTAGTAGGTGTAGTTGTAGTAGTTGTGGCATTAGCAGTAGTAGTATTAGTAGAAGAACTAGCAATAGTATTAGTAGTAGTTATAGTAGTAGGAGCAGCAATAGTAGTAGGTGTAGTTGTGGGATTAGTAATAGTAGCAGTAGCAGTAGCAGTATTTGTAGTAGTAGTTGTTGTAATTGTAGTGGAAGCAGTAGGAGTACTCATAGGAGTAGTAGTAGTAGTAGAAGTAAGTAATAGAAGGAGTTGGAGTAGTAGTAGTTGTAGATGTAGTAGTAGTTGTAGTAGTCGTAGTAGTAGTAGTCGTCGTAGTAATAGTAGTAGTAGCCATAGTAATTGCAGCAATAGTTATTGTTGTAGCATTAGAAATAGTATTGTTTGTACTAGTAATAGTAGTATTTTTCCTAGTAGTAGTAGTAGATGTAGTAGCCGAGGTAGTACTAGTAGTAGTAGTAATAGCAGCGAAAGTAGTAGTAGAAATAGTAGTAGTACTGTAGTAGCTGTAGCAATAGCAGCAGCAGTAGTAGTAGTGTAGTAGCAATAGTAACAGTAGTCATTATTGCAGTCAAAGTATTGGTAGCAGTAGTGGCAGTACTTGTCATAGTAGCAGTAGTGGCAGTAGCAGCAGTAGTATAGTAGCTATAGCAGTAGCAGTAGTAAAAGTAGTTGAGGAAGTAATAGTAGTGGCAGTAGTAGTTGTAGCCTTAGTAGTAGTAGTGGTGTTGGTATTGGTATTAGTACTTGTAGTAGCAGTAGTTGTAGTTGTGGTAGTCAAACTAGTGGTAGCAGTATTTGCAATAGTAGTAATAGTAGTACAAGTAATAGTAGTAATAGTAGTTGCACTAGTAGTAGTCGTCACAGTAATACTAGCCATTGTTGTAGTAGTAGCAGCAGCTATATTATTTGTTGGAGTAGCAGTGTAGTAGCAGTTGTAATAGTAGTAGTAGAAGTTTTAGTTGTTGTAGTAGAAGTAGAATTAGTAGTAGCAATTGCATAGTAGTACTAGTGGCAGTAGTAGTAGCAGTAGTAGCAACAACTGTAGTTGTTGTTGTTGTGGTTGCGGCAACAACTATAATAACGGCAATGTAGCAGCAGCAGCAGTAGTAGTAATCGTAGTAGTAGTAATAGTAGTTGTAGTAGTAGTAGTAGTAACAATAACAGCAGTAGTAGCCATGGTAGTAGTAGCAATAGCAATAGTAGCAGTAGTAGTAGTAGTAGTAGTAGCAGTAGTAGTAGTCATAGTACTAGTAGTAGCAGTAGTAGCTACAGTAGTAGTAGCAGTAGTGGTAATAGTCGTTGTTATTGTAGTGGTTGTCATAGTAGCACTACTACTGCTACTAGTAGTAGAAGTAGTAGTAGTAGTAGCAGTAGTAGCAGCAGCAGCAGTAGAACTAGTAACAACAGTAGCACAGTAGTAGCAGTACTAATTGTAGTAATAGTAGTAGTTGCAACAATAGTAATAGGAGTAAGTGTAGGTGTAGGAGTAGCAGTAGGATTAGCAGTAGTAAGAGTAGTAGTAGTTGTTGTAGCAGTAGCTGTAGAAGTAATAGTATTAGTAGTAAGACTGGTATTAGTAGTAATAATAGTAGCAACAATAGTAGTAGTGGGAGTAATAGGAGTAAGTGTTGGAGTAGGAGTAGCAGTAGGAGTAGAAGTAGTAGGTGTAGGAGTAGAAGTAGTAGTAGTGCTAGTAGTAGTAGTCGTAGTAGTAATAGTAGGGGTAGTAGTAGTAGTAGTAGTAGTAGTAGTAGTAGTAATAATAATAGCGGTAGTAATAGTAGTAGTGGTAGTAGCAGCAATAAGTGTAGTAGTAATAGTAGCAGTATTAGTAGTAGTAGGAGTACTAGTAGTAGTAGGAGCAATAGTTGTAGTTGTAGTAGTTGTTGCAGTAGTACTGGTAATAGTATTAATAGTATTAGTAGTAGTAGTAGATGTAGTAGTAGTAGTAGTTGTTGTAATAGGAGGAATAGTTATAGTAATAGTAGTAGTAGTACTAGAAGTAATAGAAGTAGTAGTAGCAGTAGTAGCAGTAATACTTGAAGTAATGAAGTAGTAGTTGTAGTAGAAGCAGTAGTAGTAGTAGCAGTAGTAGTGGTAGTAGTAACAGTAGTAGTAGTAGTAGCATTAGTACTTATAGTAGCAGTAGTAATTCAAGTGGTATTAAGAGGAGTAGTAGTTGTTGTTGTTGTTGTTGTAACAGTAGCAACAGTTGTAGTTGTGGTAGTAGTAGCAGTAGTTGTTGTTGTAGTAGTAGTAGCGATAGGAGTAGTAGTGGCAGCAAAAGGGGTTGTGGTAGTAGTAGTATAGTAGTAGTAGTAGTAGAAGTAGTTGCAGTAGTAACTGTAGTAGTAGTTGAAGAAGCAGTAGTAGCAATAGTAGTAGTAGTAGTAGTAGTAGCAATAGTAGTAGGAGAAGTTTTAGTAGTTGTACTATTAGCAGTAGTAGTATTATTTCTAGTAATAGTTGTAGTTGTAGGAGTAGTAGTAGTTGTTGTTGTTGTTGTTGTTGTAGTAGTAGTGTAGTAATAGTAGTAGCAGTAGTAGTAGTAGAGGCAGTAGAAGATGTAGTAGTTGCAGTAATAGCGGCAACAGCAGTAGTTGTTGTACTTGTTGCTGTAGTAGCAGTAGTAGGAGCAATAGTAGTAGTTGTGGTAGTAGTACGAGGAGGAGGAGGAGTAGTCGCAGTTGTTGTTGTAGCAGCAACAACAACAGTTGTAGTAGGGGTAGTAGTAGTTGTAGTAGTAGTAGTTGTAGTAGTTGTTGCATTAGTAGAAACCGTAGCTATAGTAATAGTAGCAGTAGGACCTGTAGTTAGCAGTAATGGGAGTAGTAGTAGTAGCAGCAGTAGTTGTAGTAGCATTAGTTGTAGTAGCTGTAATTGTCGTTGATGTAGTAGTAGTTGTAGTAGTAGCAATATTTGCAGTGGTACTAGTAGTAGTTCTAGTAGTAGTAGTAGTAGTAGTAGTAGTAGTAGTTGAAGAAGCATAAGTAGTACTAGTAGCAACAGTGGTTGCAATTGTAGGTGTAGTAGTTGTTGTAGTAGTAGGAATAGTTGTAGATGTTGTAGTAGCAGTCACAGAAGTAGTAGTAAGTGTTGTAGTAGTGGTGGAAGTAGCAATAGCAGTAGAAGTAGTAGTTGCAGTAGGAATAGTAGTAGTAGTAGTAGTAGTAGCAGCAGCAGCAGTCGTAGAAACAACAATAGTAGTATTACTGGTAGTTGTAGTAGCAGTAGGAGTAGAGCAGTAGCAGTAGGAGTAGTAGTTGTAGTAGCAGGAGTAGTGGTAGTAGAAGTAGTAGTAGTAGTAGTAGTAGTAACCGTAAAAGTTGTTGTCGCAGTAGTAGTAACAGTAGTAACAATGGGAGTAGTGGTGTAGTTGTAGTAGTAGTATTATTTGTTGTAATAGTTGTAGTTGTAGTAGTTGTAGTATTAGTAGTAGTGTAGTAGCAGTAGCCATAGTAGTAGTATTAGAGGTAGTAGTAGTAGTAGTTATAGTTATGGCAGTAGTAGTTGTAGTAGTATATTAGTAGTAGTAGTTGAAGTAGTAGTCATAGTAATAGTAGGTGTAGTCGTAGTGGTTGTAGCAATTGTTCTAGTAATAGAAGTAGTAGTAGGATTAGTAGTAGTAGCGGTCGTAGTACTAATAGTAGTAGTAGTAGCGGTCGTAGTACTAATAGTAATAGTTGTAGCGGTTGTAGTAATAGCAGTAGTAGGAGTAGTAGTAGCACTCATAGTGGTAATAGTAACATGAGTAGTAGTAGTAGAAGTAGTAGCCATAGTAGTAGTTGTAGTAAAAGTAGTAGTAGTAATAGTAGAAGAGGTAGAAGTAGTAGTAGTAGTAGTTGCAAAAGCATTAGTAGCAATAGTATTGGTAGTAGTTGCAGTAGCAGTAGTAGTAGTAATAATAGTAGTAGTAGAGTAGTAGTAGTAGTAGCAGTAGTACTCATAGTAGGAATAGTATTAGTAGTAGTAGTAGCAGCAGCAATAGTAGGAGGAGTAGTAGTATTTATAGCTTTTTTAATAGTAGTAGTTGTAGTAGGCGTAACAGTAGTAGTAGTAGAAGTACTAATAGTTGGAGTAGCAGCAGCAGTAGCAATAGCAGTAATAGTTTTAGTAGGTGTAGCAGTAGTTGTAGTAGCAGTAGTAGTAGTAGGAGTAGCAGTAGCAGTAGTAGCAGTAACAGTGGCAATAGCAGTAGCGGTAGCAGTAGAGGTAATTGTAGTAGTTACTGCAGTGGTAGTAGTACTAGTGGTTTTAGTAGGAGTAGAATATGTTGTAGTAGTAGTTGTAATTGTAGTAGGTGTAGCAGTTGTAGTAGTAGTTGTACTAGTTGTAGTTATAGTAAAAGTTGTCATAGCAGTATCTACTGCAGTAACACTAAGACCAGTAGTAGTAGTACAAGTAGTCGTTGTATGAGTAGCAGTAGAAGTAGCAGCAGCAACTGCAGCAGTAGCAGTAGTAGAAGTTGTAGTAGCAACTGCAATAATCGCAGGATTAGGAGTATCTATAGTAGGAGCTGGAGTAGTAGTAGTAGCAAGAGTAGGAATAGGAGTACAAGTAGTAATAATAGTAGTAGTAGAAGTGATAGTAGAAGCAGTAGGAGTAGGAGAAGTGATAGCAGTGGTAGGTGTAGGAATAGTAGTAGTAGCCCAAGTAGGAGTAGGAGTAGTAGTAATTCTGCTGCTGCTACTACAACTATTATTGCTAATACTTCTGCTACTAGAAGCACTACTACTGCTTCTACCATTGCTACTGCTGCTGCTGCTACTGCTACCTCCGCTAGAACTACTATTGCTATTATTACGGCTACTACAGTTACTACTTCCACTACTACTGCTATTACTGCTACTACTTCCACGGCTATTGCTTCTATTACTGCTACTACTGCTGCAAAAATTGCTACTGCTGCTACTGCCATGACGATTACTTATACAATTGCTACTACTGCAACTTTTACCACAATTATTACTATTGCTCCTGCTACTACTGCTTATACAGCCACTACTACTACTACTACTGCTACTAGAAATTCTAGTATTTCTACAATTGCTAATACTAGTGATACTCCAATAGATACTACTACTACTACTACTAGTACTCCTGCAACAACAACAACAACTACTACTACTCTATCTCCTCCTACTATTATTGTTGTTACAGCAACTACAAATACTACTATTGCTACTACTATTGTGACTACTACTTCTACAACTACGACTACAACTACAACTGCTACTGCTAGTACTCTTACAACCGCTAGTGCTACTACTGCTTCAACTGCAACTGCTATTACTACTACTACTATTGCTACTGCTACGGTAGCTACTACTACTACCATTGCTACTGCTACTCCTCCTACTAATACTACTGCTACTACTACTACTTGTTCTACTACTGCTACAACTACTTCTACTACTACTATAGCTACTACTATTGTTACTACAGCTACTACTACTGCTACCACTACTACTTCAACAACTTCTTCTACTACTTCTACTACTTCTACTACTACTACTACTACTACTACTACAACTACAACAACTACTACTATTAATACTACTACTGCTACTACTACTGAAAATGCTACTCAACTAAAACTACATCTACAATACTACAATCACTAATAGTAGTACTACTACTGACACTAATAGAATCACTACTACTACTACTACTACTACTACTACTACTACTATTACTGCTACGACTATTTACTACTTCTGCTACTGCTGCTACAACTACTACTGCTACTCAAACTCCTTCTACTTCTACTACTACTGCAACTAATTTTGTTTTTATTACTACTACTTCTCCACCTCCTCGTCCTCCTCCTACTACTCCTATTACCACTGCTACAGCTACTACGACTACTATTACTAACACTACTACTACTATTTCTGCTACTACAACAATTACTATTATTACTTCTTCTTCTTCTGCTACTACTAGTACGACAACACCTGCTACTACAACAACTACTACTAATACAACTACTGTTGCTGCTGCTACTACTGCTACAACTACTCCTATTTCTACAACTAATATTGCTATTACTGCTACCACGACTACAACTTTTAATTGGACTACTACAACTTCTATGACTACTACTACTACTACTGTGACAACTACTACTACTACTACAACTACTGCAGCTACAACTTCTACTCCAACACCTACAACCACCACTGCTACTACTATTACTACTACCACTACTACTATTGCTACTATTTCTGCTGCAACTGTTACTACTAATATGACTATTAATACTGCTACTGAGACTGCTACTACTACAACTACTACGACGACTATTGTTGCTGCAATTGCAACTACTGCTACTAATACTACTACTTCTATTTCTCCTCCTCCTACTACTATTGGAACTACTACTATTGCTACTACTACTGCGACTGCTACTGCTACTGCTACTACTACTACTACTGCTGATGCTGCTGCTGCTGCTACCACTATTGCGACCACCACTACTACTACTATTGCTACTACTATTACTTCTACCACTACTGCTACTAGTGTTGCTGCTCCTACTACAACTACTACTCTTGGTACTTCTACAACTAGTACTACTTCAACTGCTACTACTACTGCTACTCCTTCTACAATAGCTACTACTCCTACTAGTACAAATGCTACAGCAAGAACTAGTGCTACTGCTACTAATTTCGGTGCTACTACTACTATTACTGCTACTGCTAGTACTACTAGAAATACTACTACTACTACCACTACAACAACAACTACTACTACTACCATGGCTACTAATACTATTACTACTGCTCCTCGTAATACTACTACAACTTCTATTACTACGGCGGCTTCCACTACTACTACTACTACTATTACTACTATTGTTGTTGTTGTTGTTGTTACTACCACTACTAGTAGTATGACTCCTCCTCCTCCTCCTCCTACTACTATAGCTTCTATTGCTACTACACTACTACTGCTTCTACTAGCACTACTACTACTACTAGTACTGCTACTGCTACTTTTGCTAATACTACTACTACTACGGTTGCTACTTCTACTACAATTGCCATTGCTACTATTGCTATTACAACCAATGTAGCTACTAATGCTTCTACTACTACCGTTACTACTACAATGACTACTACTACCACTACTATTAGAACTACTACTGCTACTAGTACTACTATAATAACAACTACTACTGCTACAAGAACAAGAACAACAACAACAACAACAACTACTACTACTCCTACAATAACAACAACTACTACTTCTTCTAATACTACCGCTGCTACTGCTACTACTAGAACTATTGCTACTGCTACTACTAGTACTACTACTACTACTACTCCTACAATAACAACAACTACTACTTCTTCTAATACTACCGCTGCTACTGCTACTACTAGAACTATTGCTACTGCTACTACTAGTACTACTACTACTACTTCTTCTACGACAGCTACTGCTGCAACTACATCTACTACAACTACTGCTACTACTACTTCTATTACTGCAGCAACTACCACTACTTCTACTACTACTACTGCCACTACTACTGCTATTAGTACCGCGACTACTACTATTACTACTACTACAACTACAACTACTTCTTCTGCTACTACTACTACTCCTAATACTACTATTGCTACTACGGCAACTAGTGTTAATACTACTACTACAACTAATGCTACTGCTACTACTGTAATAGTTGCAACTGCAACTACTACTAGTACTACTACTACTACTACTACTATTACTACTATTACAACTACTGCAACTACTGCTACTATTGCTGCTACAACTTCTCCTCCAACTACTACTACGACTACTAATACTACTACTACTACTGTGTCTACTACTACTACTACTACTACGTCAACTACTACTACTACTCCAACTACTACTACTTCCTCTCCCCCTACTTCTACTGTTGCCACTACTTCTGCTACAACTACTAACATTATTACTGCTACTACTATTGCTGCTACAATGACCACTATTACTGCCACTACTATTTCTACTTCCGCTACAACTGTGACTACTTCAACCACTACATCTACTGCCGAACTGCTACTACTACAACTGCTGCTACTACCACAACAACTACTACTACGGTTACTACTACAACTACTACTACTGCTGTTGCTGCCACTACTGCTACTACTACTACCGCATCTAATGCTGCTACTACTACCCTCACTACTTCTACTATTATTACTACAACTATTACTTCTACTACCACTACTATTACTGCTATCACTACTACTTCGACTATTATACCTGCTACAACTCCAGCTAGTTTTCCTACTGCAATAACTGTTAATCCTGCTGCTGCGGCTACTACCACTGTTGCAACTACGTCTACTACAACTTCTCCTTTTCCTACTACTAATACTACTACAACTACTATTACTATTACTACTATTGCTACAACTACTATTGTCACTACTACTACAACTACTACTACTCAGCTACTACTGCTACTACTACTCCTATTACCGCTACTCATACTACGACAATAACTATTCCTACTATAACATCTGCTACTACTACTACTACAATAACTACTACTACTATAACTAGTATTACTACTACTACTACTGTTACTACAACTAGTACTCCTACTACTATAACTACTACTCCTATTCCAAATACTTCTACTGCAAGTACTGCTTTTCGTGCTACAAATTTTACCACTACTACTATTACTGCTACTACTACTACAACAACAACAACTACTGCTACAACTACTACTACCATTACTGCTGCTACTATTAGTACTACTACTACTACTACTACTCCTGCTACTACTACTACGATGGCTACTACTATTACTGCTTCTGCCACTACTACTCCCAGAACTACTACTACTGCTACTACTAGTACTATGACTACTACTACTACTGCTGCTGCTACTTCTACTAGAACCAGAACTACTACCATTGCTACTACAACTTCAACTTCTACTACTACAGCTACTGCTACTGCCACTGCTACTACTATTAGCACTACTGCTATTCCAGCTACTACTACTACTACTACAACAACAACAACTACTACTACTCCTATTACAGCTACTCCTACTACGACAATCACTATTCCTACTATAACATCTGCTACTACTACTACTATAATAACTACTACTACTATAACTAGTATTACTACTACTACTACTGTTACTACAACTAGTACTCCTACTGCTATAATTACTACTCCTATTCCAAATACTTATACTGCAACTACTGTTATTCATGCTACAAATTTTACCACTACTACTATTACCGCTACTACTACTACAACAACAACTACTACTACTACAGCTACTACTACTATTACTGCTGCTACTATTACTACTACTACTACTCCTCCTCCTCCTGCTACTACTACTACGATGGCTACTACTATTACTGCTTCTGGAACAGCCACTACTACTCCCAGAACTACTACTACTGCTACTACTAGTACTATGACTACTACTACTGCTGCTACTGCTACTACCACTACTAGAACCAGAACTACTACCATTGCTACTACAACTTCAACTTCTACTACTACTGCTACTGCTTCTACTATTAGCACTACTGCTACTCCAGCTAGTACTACTACTAGTACAACTACTACTTCTACTACGACTACTGCTACTACTACTTATACCCCTACTACTACTACAACTACTCCTATTAATATTATTACTACTACTACTGTTGCTACTACTTCGCCTGCTACTACTACTACTAATACAACTACCACTATGACTACTACTACTACAACTACATCTACCACCACTACTGTGACTCCTCCCATAATAATTACTACTAGCAGTACAACTATTACTACTACTTCTAATAATACTACTACTACTACTACCATTACTACAACTACTACTACTATTACTACTGCTACTGCTATTACTATCACAACAACTACTACTACAACAACAACAACAACTACTACTATTATAGCTACTTCTTGTACTACTACAACACTGATTACTATTAATACCACTGCTATTGCTACAGCTACTTCTACTACTATTACTACAACAACAACAACAACAACAACTACTACTAGTACAACAACTACTACTCCTACTACTACTATTACTATTGGTACTACTACTACTACTACTGCTACTGCTACTACCGCTACTGCTACAACCACTACTGCTACTACTATTAAAGCTACTCCTACTCCTACTACTACTTTTACTATTACTGTTACTACTACTACTACTATTGTTACTACTATTGCTACTCTTGCTAGTCCTACTACAACTACTACTACTGCTACTTCTATTACTACTACTGTGACGACTACTACTACTATTACTCGTACTGTTACTAATGCCACTAATACTACGATCACTACAACTACTATAATAACTACTACTACTGCTGCTACTTCTACAACTTCTATAACAACTACCGCTACTTATGCTACAACAACAACTACTACTACTATCAAAACTAATACAGCTACTGCTACCACTAGGACTTCATCTCCAACTATTACTACAACTACAACTACAGTTGCAACTTCTGCTACTACTAATGCTACTACTAGTACAACGACAACTACTCCTGCTGCTGCAACATCTACCGCAAGTACCACTACAACTGCCACTCCTGCTACTATTTCTACTACGACTACTCCTACTGTTACTACTACTACGGCTGTTGCTACAACTACTATTTCTTCTATTATTACCTCCACTACTACTACCGCTATAAATTCTGCTATTACTACTGCTAGTGCTCCTATGGCTACAACTACGACTACTACTAATGCTGTGACTACTATTACTACTACTACTACTACTACTACTACTACTACTACTACTATCACCACTACTATTGCTACTAGTACTACTACAACTGCTACTAATAATACTAAAACTACTGCCTACTACTGCAGCTATAACTGCTACTACTACTACTATTACCACTACTACTACTACTGCTACTATTGCTACTGCTACTATTACTACTAATACTGCTATTGTTGCTGCTGCTGCTGCCACTACTACTATAACAACCACAACAACTGCTACTACAACTACTCTCAATACAACTGTTGCTACTACTATAACTGCTATAACTAATGCTACTACTACTACTATAGCTACCGCTACAACTATTACAAGTACTATAATTGCTCAACTACTGCTACTACTACCATTGTTGCTGCTACTACTACAACTACTACTAATCATACTACCGCTATTGTTGCTATTGCTGCTACTACTACTACTTCTCATAGTACAATTACTATAGCTACTGCTATTGCTACTCCAACTAATACTACTGCCACAACTACCATGACTGCTACCTCCAGTATTACTACTACTACTTCTTCTAGCTCTTTTACTACTTCTGCTACTACTACTATTACTGCTGCTACTTATGCTATGACTGCTACTACTACTGCTATTGTTGCCATGGTTACTATTGCTACTACTGCTACCACTTCTTCGACTGCCACTACAACTACTATTTCTACTACTATTACTTCTACTACTACAGCAACTACTGCTACAGTTGCCACAACAACAACAACAAAAATAACTATTGCTACTGCAGCTACTACCACTACTGCTGCTAGCAGTTTCACTGCCACTAAAATTTCTACTACTACTAGAACTACTTCTACTACTACTGCTACTACTTCTACTATTGCTTCAACAACGACTATTACTAGAAATACTACAACCACTACTCCTACGGCTACTACTATCGCAATAGCTACTGTTACTGCAATTGCTACTAGTGCTACTGCTACTACTACTACAACTACTACTACCACTGCTACTACTAATATTACAACTATAACTTCTATTGCTTCTACTACTACTACTACTTCTGCTACTACTATTACTACTGCTACCACCTCTGTCACTACTATAACTGCTACTACTTCTACTACTACAATTGCTGCTATTACCACAACTACTACCAGTATTGCAACTATGACTATTAATAATGTTGTTACTACTACTACTACTACTTGCTTTGCTACAACTAATATAGCTACTACTACTGCTGCTGTAGCTGCTAATATGCCTCCGACTGCAACTACTGCTCTTCAGCTACTGTGGCTACTACTGCAACTGTTGCCACCACTGCAACTACTGCTCTTCAACAACTGCTACTTCTACCACTAATGCTACTACTATTACTACTGTACCTCCTACTACTGCTACTGCAGCTACTAATGCTAAACTACTGCTACTACTTCTACTACTGCTAGAACTACTACTACTTCTGCCACTAATGCTACTAGTACCACTACTGCTACAACTACTGCCGCCACCACCACCATTACTACTACTACTATTGCAAATACTACTTGTACTACTACAAGACGTATTACTACTAATACCACTACTATTGCTATAACTACTTCTACTATTACTACTACTACAACAACAACAACAACAACTACTCCTACTACTACTATTATAGCTTCTACTACTACTGCTGCTACTACCACTGCTACTACTACTACCACTACTGCTACTACTACTACTGCTACTCCTCCTCCTCTTCCTACTACTACTACTACTCCTACGACTACTACTACTGCTGCTTTTACTGTTACTGCTACCACTGCTACTACTTTTATTGCTACTCCTACGACTCCTACTACTGCTACTACCACGGCTATTGCTACGATGACTGTGATGACTACTACTACTACAACTAGTACAACAACTAATGCCACTATTACTACGACCACTACGACTACTATACCAACTACTGCTACTACTGCTACTTCTACTACTATTATAATAACTATTGCTACTTCTACTACAACAAAACTACTACTAATATCAAAACTAACTCTGCAACTACTACGACTATGACTTCTTCTACTACTATTACTACTACTACAACTGCGACTACAACTTCTCCTACTACTACTGCTACTACTATTATGACTACAACTACTCCTGCTATTGCTACATCTACTACAAGTACTACTACTACTGGAACTACTGTTACCGCTTGTAGAACTACTACAACTACTTCTACTACAACTACTAATGCTCCTGCTACTACTGTTGCTGCTGCTACAACTACTATTGCTTCAATTATTATCACTACTACTAGTACCACTATGACTTTTGCTATTACTGCTGCTAGTACTGCTATGGCTACTACTACTATTACTACTAATGCTACTACTACTACTACTACTACTACTAC